>CATKHJ010869941.1:0-47869 GCA_949750685.1 Vernicia montana
GCACAATGTAGAGGGAGATAAGAACTACAAGGCATACTTGTCTCCCGAATATTTTGATGCACAACTTACTCAACTGGGTTGGCAGCAGGTAAGACAAAAGCCATTCACATTTCCATATGCAAAATGTTTTATGAAAGAAAAGCTAAGCCAATTGGTGTTCTTAATCAAGTCCAAAGCAGATTTGTTTTACACGGGAAATCTGATAAAAATAAATCTTTTTTGCTTCTGCTATAGGTTGACAATTTGCGTAAGCATGTTCGCACTTGTGGGCTTTCCAAGAGGATTGACTTGGTTATCACATCTCCTTTGCTAAGGTTCTGAAGCTGGCATCCTATTATTTACATAAATCTTCACTTGTTAGCCCTTCATCAATATACTTATTCCTACTGTTGCAGTTCATACATTTTCTGATTAACATAAATTCAACGTTTTTATAATGGGGATAGAATATAAATCAAGTGCTAATTGTGCTTCTGTTCTGCACATCAAATCAATTACACATTCCACATGTTGACTTGTGAAAATTAACAAGTTTGCTGCAGTAAATTTTTGAATGCTTGTGCTTCATTCTTTCAGATTTCACTGATCTAAATTCATTGGACCAATATACTGAAATCTCTAGATAGGTAGATTCTAGATTGTGTGGTTTTCTGAATCATATCACTACTGGATTTTTTTTTTTAATAAATTAGCATTCACAAAGTTTTTGTTTGAGTAGTTTAAGTTTAAAAGTTCTTACATTCTCAGATAGAATTAAAATATTGGTGGTGTTGTTTTTAGAGATAAAAGTTATTATCAGGAATCTGTTGCAAAAATAGACTATCAGCAATTTCAAATTACTTAAAGAGACAGATCTTGTATTGGATATAAGTGTAGGAATGTGGATTTTGTTAATTTTATAAAATAACTTTTGTTCATATTGATTTGATGATCTGAAAAACAAATGCTTTTATAAGATGTTCTGTCTTTAAGCAACAATCACTGTGACTTTTAGGACGTTGCAAACAGCTGTTGGAGTTTTTGGTGGTGAGGGCTATACGGATAGGACAGATGCACTGCCACTGATGGTGGCAAATGCTGGAAACAGTGATCGAGCTGCAATTTCAAGTCTCAATTCCCCACCTTTCATTGCAGTAGAACTTTGTCGAGAACACTTTGTATGCCTTCTGTAATATTTTCTTTTATTTAGATTAACAAATACTTCCAATTTGAAGACTGTTCTAACAATTTGTTAATTGCTTAATAATTTAATCTCTGATCCAGGATTAACCTTCAGTTCGTTCCTAGGAAATTAGGAGATACCCTTTTATTTAAGTTTCTCCAGAGCGTCTAGAGGAAATAATTAATGCTTTCTTATAGAAAAGTTGGATGTTGACCTCAATGCTAATTCTTTTTGTCTTTATGCATAAAAGAACTCTTCGAGCTCTTGTAAATCTTGGCTCATGATGGTTATATTTCTCTCTCTCTGAGGAAAATGGAATAATATGTCAGTAACATTATTTTCTTGCCTTTGAAGTCCATAATGTAGCCTTATACAGTTCTCTCATGAGTCATTTTGGCTGCAGGGAGTGCATCCTTGTGACAAGAGGCGAAACATCAGCGAGTATCAATTTCTTTTCCCTGCAATTGATTTTTCGTTGGCAAGTACTTGGATACTTAAAATGAATGAGTAATGGTTATAAATTCCTCAATAGGCTATTATCTTTGGGTGGCTGTTATAGATCAGGCTAAATCCTAGTTGCTGTCTAGTTGTCCTGGTCAATAATCTTTTGAGGTTGCTTTTCAGATAGGAACTGATGAGGACATATGGTGGAAGGCCAACGTACGAGAGACAGCTGAAGAACTTACTGCCAGGGGATTGAAGTTCATGAACTGGTATATACTTGCTCAGATTGACTGTGCTCTAGTTTTGTACTGTTTTTTCCCCCAGAATCTCATAAATCTGAAAACAGTATCATCTTTATAATGTAACTGCAAAAACTGTGAACCTTCTTTTAGGCTTCTGCCAATCTTCTTGCATTTGACTCTCTAAGTGACTAAAATCAGGGTTCATAGTTGTCTTCATAATGTAACTGCAAAAACTGTGAACCTTCTTGGCTTGCATTTGGCCTCTTAAGTGACTAAAATCAGGGTCAGTAGATGATCTGGGTTTTACATGATGATAACCGTTGAGAATCCCTTGCATTTTATCATCGGTTCAATGTGTGGCAATTAGATCAACTCATTACCTTTTGAAGCAAGAAAGTCATTCTGATTGTCTCATCCTCATTTGATTGTAATGTTTAATCTTGTTTCCTTCCACATATTATTTAGCTTTCAAATTCACCTGCTCTTTCAAGATCTCATCCTTCACGATCAACTTGTATTTAACATCATCCATAAGCCTAGTTTTCAGCATGCATGTGCAATCACAAATACGTGCTAATTTCTGATATAAATGCTTGTGTATTGTGGTCCATTTTCTACAGTAAATTTTAATGATTGAAAAAGGCTTTATATGCACCTACATGATTAATTTTATGTATGCTGCATGTTGCACCTTGGGACTCAACAGTTCAGTTTGCAGGTTATGGACAAGGAAAGAGAAAGAGATAGCAATAGTTACCCACAGTGGATTTTTGGCTCATACCTTAAGTGCATTTGGAAATGACTGCCACCCACTGGTGAAAAAAGAAATATGCACTCGGTAAGTGTCCATGATGCCTGTTACCTTAGCTTCAAGATATTAATTGGCATTAAATTCAAGAACTGTTAACTCGGTAGATTCTGCATGCTTTTCAGTTTTATGGAGTACTCTGCAATTTTTTTTTCCTCTTTTTTTAGAGTAATGTGCAATTCTGTTCTTGGGATTTATTGACAACTTGTTCCCTTTTCCTTTTCAATATTATTCAAAATATGTGCCATGGTAACAATCCTCTTCTCGTCAAATTTGAGCTGAAAAAGGTGGAATAGAAGTGTTTGAACCTTTTTTTTTCTTTTGTCCTACAAAGCTCAAGATGAAAGCTCTTGCTTAACATGTTGGTGCTTTGCCTCTAATATTAGAAATCATTTGTAGCTTTAAGCTTTTATTCTTATGCATTGCACTTGTCACCATGGCTTAGCAAAGGAAAAGCTCAGATGATACCGGCATATGTTATATTGTGGTCTTGTATGTTCTAGCAATGCATCCTCTTGGTAGATTTTTACTGCACTTAGTTTGAATTGCAATTGTGTTTTTGTTCTACCTGTAGTGAAGCTAGAAATGACTTGTTGCATATTCTTGCAGCTTTGCAAACTGTGAGCTTCGATCGATGGTCATTGTTGACAGGAGGTGAGTTTCTAATCTTTCATAAACATTAAGTGGAATTCCTATTTATCTGATTTAGGATTTTTACAAACTTACTCTCTTGTTCCAGTATGACTGGATCGGATCCCTCAACAACAAACTATCCTGGAAAGATTCCTTACAGGCTGGATCTCCCTAGCGATGCTCCGGAGGAGGATGGACCCAAAACAAACTCAGTCATCTAAGCAGTGAAAGGATTGAAATTAAGTTGATCATTCTTGGAAAACTACGGCTTCTGTACTCCAATGTTTACTTGTGTTCCCCAGAACCATACAAAGCTGTGCCAATTAGAACAGATACAGGCAGCATATTTGACATGAAAACTGGAATGAATTCTGAGTTGACATGCTACTATGAAATTTAAACTTATTAAGGCTTTTTTTCTCTTTTGGATTCATTTGATGAGCTACAACATGGGAGTTACATTCCTGATTTTTCATGCCGCCACCTATCTCTATCTCATCAGAATTTGAATCCAAGATTTCTCTTGAAAGGCAATTTCAAAGTTTTTTACCTTTGGAGATTTTGCTGCTAAACCAGCATTCTACTCGGATTTAAAGTAAGGAATGTGATTTTGACTACAAAATTACAATTAAATCTCGTAAATTCGTTGTTGTTTAGATTTTAGAATACCAAGCATTAAAGGACAAATTGTTTATAAGTTATTGTCAAATTGAGAAGACTGAAACAAATGGTTATTATCAGTATAAGAAGCTTGACAAGAAACCGTCTTTTTTGAAATGTCAAGCCAGACTATACCCATAGCTATTTCAATCCAAGCCACATACATCAAAACGTAGATATAGTGTTTCATTTTGTCTTCAAAACATCATAAAATGATGCAGGCTGCTTCTTAGACTTTGCACATAGTTCCTGAACATAAAATGATTGTTTTATACAATTGAAGCACCTGTCAGAGAGGAGTAAATAGTAATTTTCTTCTAGGAGATGAGAAATAATACCTCTACTGCAGAAGCTAAACGCAATATTGTTGCTTCTGCCCATGGACGGCCAATTATTTGCAAACCTATTGGAAGCCCTTGTTTATCATAACCAACCTGAAAATCAAACGCTGAAACCTAAGTAAACTACATCTGCTTAATAAAATATAGCGAGTATCATTGGGGTCGGGCATAAAACATGGGGAAAAATTCAGTATTCCTCTTGAAAGATATTGCATTGCACCTCAGAAGCAAACTGGCACTATAAGCATGGATACAGCACCTGTAACTTATATTTTAAGGCACACATACACACCAGGAAAGTGTGAACAACCCAGCATTAGGGCAGTGCCAATTTACCACAAAATGTGATAATAGACAATAGAGTGAAGGTTATCTGACAAAACTGGCCAGATTCAAATGCTTGTGACTGATGAGACAATAATCTTACAAGATCCTCATTTAAGCTAATGGTTGCTCCTCTTCCCCATCAACTGACCTACTGTTCCTTTCTAGAAATCATTCCACGTGTGTCTACCTCAAGTAAATCTGTTGAAAAAATTGGCCTTTCAACTTCTTCCCTTCCCCAACCCCCCCTTTCTAAAAACATGACGAGATAAACCATAAAGATTTTTGTCATAGAAAGGACAGAAGAATATGGAAATTTCATATTTTATCCACTAGGACTGACATTTGTCGAACTTGGATAATCTGAATTTTCATTGGTTATGCTTAACACCAGTGAAAGGGAGAGAAAGAACTGTTCCTTTCTAGAAATCATTCCACTTGTGTCTTACCTCAAGTAAATCTGTTGAAAAAATTAGCCTTTCAACTTCTTCTTCCCCCCCTTCTTAAAACATGACAAGATAAACCATAAAGATTTTTGTCATAGAAAGGACAGAAGAGTACGGAAATTTCATTATTTTATCCACTAGGACTGACATTTGTCGAACTTGGATAATCTGAATTTTCATTGGTTATGCTTAACACCAGTGAAAGGGAGAGAGGAGAATTTTATTCAGTTGTTTCTTTGACATAGGATCTCTAAAATAACAGAAAGGAAATTCCTCCAACTTGGAAAACGGTACATACATGCTAGTGGAACATTTCATACTTGTATATTTACAAGAGAGCTAAATATGACTTACAGGGACAGAAATGGCAGGGAAACCAAGAAGATTTGCTGTAATAACAAACCGCATAAGATAACCTGAAACCAAGGAAAAGATGCATAAAAACTAAATAATATCGCAAAAGTTGCCATACTGAAGTATTATCATATACTGCAAATGTAAATGACAGAAAAATCAAAATAATTATCTTCTGACAACAGGATTTTAAATAATGGAATCGGATATTGGACTGTATCGGACTCAAAATTCACAAAATGACTTAAATAAATATTAAATGTATAATTCAACTAAATATCATCATAATCTTGTGTGCCGAATAATTTATAGTGAAAAATATATGGCGAAGAAATAATCTATTACAAAATTAATTTAAAAAAATTTATACAATTTCAAATCGCCGTATCATAACGGGCAATATCATATCAATATGCTAAAAATTTGATGCATAACAGCTAATATGTAAACTTATTGGCTGATATTTAAAGGGGTGTACATGGTCTGATTTAGAATGGTTTAAAAGAATTTGAAATAAAACAATAAATTACAGCTTGTAAATTTCTAAACTGAACTAAATTGTTTTAACTATAAAACTAAATGAACTAAACTAAAATAATACGATTTAGTTTGGTTTTTAAAACGGTTTGCAACAAATAATCTCACTTTGAATAATGAAAAAAAATATAGTTTTCAATTCAAAAAAACTGAACTAAATTGACCAATTCAGTTTAGTTCAATCCAGTTAGCGGTTTGCCCTGAATAATGAACACCCCTATTTAAATCCCCAGTTGATAACCTATTTAGCTGAATAGGATATTGATTACCTATTTAGCTGAATAGGATATTGATTATCTCCAACAATAACTTTATTATTTTTTTTGTACATTGGATTTGGGGTACTAGAATCATGTGTCTCAAGAAAATATCCGCATATCTCCCTGAGAAAACTATGTCTACTGGACCTTGAACCAGCTTCATTTTCCTAGATTCTATCCATAGCATGGTTTTAGATGCCCATAATTGAGGCTCGAAAGGAACCCAAGCTTCAACTTAGTCATCCTAGCATAAGAAGAATCTACATATCAGTCTAGTGTACAAGCTTATGAAAGTTGGGCACAAACCTGTAACCTGCATATCAGTCTCCCCATACTTAAGAGCACTAGGAGGTATTTTGGGTGCTGTCATGCTGTCATTCACACACAAAAAGAATGAGAGAAAAAAAGAGAGAGAGAAGGAGGGAAGCATAATATCTGTTGAAAATTCCACACTGAAACTCCTCTAATAATGAATAGAGCAGCAACTTCTTCCAGTAACATAGAATTTGAAGTAATAATGCAAATTTTCAAACCAAAATAGCATTTTATGAAGAAAATTATATAAAAAAGAGAATGTGTGTATATGTGTGCAGCTCCCTATACTAATATGTCTTCACCAATAATTACATATATCACTAGATGCATAGCATATTCATGGAATATAATTCACTTTCAAGATGCCTTGGCTGCCGCCATTTTTCTAAAAATAATCACATCTGATATTATAAGGAAAAAAATTTCTCAAATTTTAAAGAAAATAAGTAACCTCTGTAATGTTGTCTCATCATGAATTTATGATTTCATTGATTGGAACACATGAAACTCTGAAAACAGTAAAAGATTACATACCCTGTCGTTGGGGTCACTATGACATCAACCTTTTTAAAAATCTCCATGTGATGGTACATTAATCTTCGCCTGAAACAAAATGGATTGGAAGAAAGAAAGATATGCAACCAACTATGAAACTTATAATTTGAGCAAAGCATTTCCGAACTTTTTCTTTTCAAAACAATAAAGATATGATACATTGAGAAAGTAAACTAAACTTTTCTTGGATGAACAATTTAAATTAATGTAAGTACTCCCAGGTATCATAGGTCACCTATGTGGAATCAAAGATAAAGTCATTCAGTTCATTTAGTAATATTAGATGCAAAACATGAACCAAACGGCTATTTGGAATTTCTAAACAAGGGATTTGACGAAAAATGACAAGCCCACCCTCATTCTTTGCCGGCTGGACATGAAAACGAAGAACATTTTTTATTTTCACTTTCCATAAAACCTTCAGGCCAATCTAGATATGACTTTCTCATTCCCCCTTGAAATCTGTCCTAACAATAATTGGTTAGGTCATCCAAACTTCATGCATAAATGGAAGGACATTAATGAATTAAAAAATTCCTAACTTACAACATCCCAATTACATCAGGTGTGAATGCTTTGAATCATCAAATAGGAGTGAATTCTATTTACAAGATTACATTCCCAGTCCTCACCAAACAGCTCAAACTCTGAGATTTGGTTTTCCTTATAATCACAAGTATAACATCATTGTACTCCAAAGTAACATATTTTATCGAGAGACTACAAAAAATTTTCAGACAGCAATCCTCTAGTTTCTGATAATCATTGTTGTAACAATATTGTCCTCTAAATTAGTATTACTGTATATTTGAGCATGCACCATAGATCTTGTGATGGGTCTAGAAAAGATTCAATTCCAAAGTACACAGTTTAGAATATTCTGCACTTCGAAGATTTGAAGAGGGAAGAAGAGTGTATACCAAGCATCTAACAAACTAATTGAGCAAAAAGTATTTTTTCAATGGCTTGAAATGATAACATGCCGAGAAAAAGAATCATTATTTATGAAACATGCAATTAACAAGGATTATCCAATGTAATAATTAGATTCCACAAATTACTAAGGTTTTCAGACTTGGCCTAGTCTTCAAACTGGTAGAGGCAAGGGGTCATGGTTGTTGTGCTTGAACTGAACCAGCCATGAGTCCAGTTCTCGGTTAACCCAGTCCAATCTGGGTTCGACAACATAGCTAATCATGTAATAAAGGTAAGTTCTTCATAAACTTAAGCTATAAAAATGAAAACTTCAACCAGATGAACAGAAAATTCCTAAACATTTTGTTGCAAAAGAAAGTTATAGATTTACATTCTTGTGATCTAGTCTCACCTAAGACACTGTGCAGCAACATAGTCTGCTGCACTGAATGATCGAAATAGTGCAAAACTAGTACGGGTATCATATGTCAACCTCTCACCTTTCCTGCAAAAGGGTAAGAAAGAACACGAGACATCAATTCAAAATTCATTTCATTCATAAAGTAAGAAATGATGATAACCATCTTCAGGTGTATTTGCAGGAAGAATACATTGATCCATTGATGTGCTACTTCCCGGAAAAGGTGAAGAAACATACCCATCCTCAATGTCATGGTTTAACGAGCATTGCGCTTCAGATCCAATTGAAACTAGATGAGCAGTGCGCATCTCTTCAAGTTCAGGTACAACAATCTCTACCATCTTGAATCATATCCAGTGAATGTTTCAGTCAGTATAGTAAGAGGTATTCATGCAACATTTGAGATGTTATTTTTATTAGGTATGAAATGAATTGTAAAATGACATTGAAGCATGTTATGGTCATGGTGAGCTTACTTCACACCCATGTGTTTTTGACAGAAAATCAAGAATATCATCACATTTATCAGAGACATCAGTTGAGTGCACATCATTGAACCACTGCAAGGTATTTATCATTTCTTAAAAAATATAATTTAATTTCTAAAATAGTGAATTTGATTGACATCAGTAAAAAGAAAAGTGTGATCACCGCCGTATACTTTCCCAGTCGCAATGATCCCAAAACATCCATACTTTCATATGATGACAAATTAGGCAAGCATGGGGGAGACTACAAAAAGAGTGTAAAAATTATAAGGAATATTGCCAGAAAAATGAAGAACAATAAGTGGTCAGAACTCATAACTTAACCACCTTAGCATGTCTAAGGTATCTCATAAAGGGAAGAAGAAGCAAGTATAACTATAATTGCAACTAGATAGTTGGAAAAACCATTACCAGCAATGGCAAATTTGTCTTATTCACTTCAAATTATCAATATGGCCAATTGACTGAAGTTTTCAAAAGATGAGAGAAAAAACAAGCTGTGGATTAATTTGTAATTGATTTGGATAACTAAAAAAGTTTTTACCGGATGCAGGCTGATTCTATCTGCAGGAGAGGAGCCCAAAATTGCAGCATACCTGAGGAAATTAACGGAATGCGAGGTGACCAAAATTATCTAGCAAGTAATTACTGAAACTCAACTGTTGACTGTCATCAAGAAAGAAAATCCACAGCTCTTAAATATCAACTAAGACATGACCCATTAACCACTAATGACTCAAAAATGCACCCATCTTGTTTTCCTCTTTCTCCTTGTCTTTTGCTTAGAAGGGGAGGGGTGAGGGTGGGGATCCATGGGAAAACAGCCATTCTCTAATGAACAATGACAGGGGTAACATTGGTCAGCAATGGTCAGACCACCAAGGGAAGCCCTATATCTAAGTGTCTTGAAAGTGATACCAGTTCTGGTAGAATCTAAACCTGTAGCTTGTTCCAGTATAATGCAAATATGTTTGGTCTGACTTCTTACAGAGATTTCAGTAGCAGAAATCAAAAGCTTGAAAATACTTACACTAGCATGACATCCTCCACCGAAGATGCAATTGGTCCAATAATTTCCACAGTCCCAGAATCGCATAGTGAACTAGGTCATGATAGCACCAAGAAAAAAAAAGAACTATAAGAAATCTCTATTGCTGAAAACCTATCATGTCATAAAAGATTATTCTTTTTTAATATTTAAAGAACAAATCATTCAAGAAAACTAAGTCTCAGAAATGGAATGCAAGTGGTGAGTGTGAGAAATTGAGCATTTTTTAAAAATCTTACCCTCCCATATCTGTCCGTCCATATGTCGTTTTCAAGCCAACTACACCACAAAGGGAAGACGGTATCCGGACTGAACCTGCCTTTTCAACATTAAATTAAGCATAAAAAAATTAATATATCGCATACGACAACTACAAGTCAGACCTAACATAACAAATTTACAACCTCCACCATCTGTTCCCAAGGCAGCAGAGCATAGTCCAGAAGCAACAATTGCTGCTGGGCCTGAGGATGATCCACCTGTGTACCTTTCCACATCATGAGGGTTTCTTGTTGTTCTGCAATTCAATATGATTGTTCAAGGACTAAAACAGGGAAAAAAATAATAATAAATAATATATATATATATATATATATATATATATCATAATGGTCATGCAATAAACATAACTAAAAAAAGGTATCTGTAATGAAGTGTTGTTGATGTTAACATCAATGTTTGAAATAACTACAATCCCTATCATAATTGGTTCAAAGCAAATAACTGACCCATAATTTGGATTGTTTCCAGTTGTCCCCATGCCTATCTCATGCATATTTGCCTTTCCTAGAAATATCACACCACAGCTACGCAATCTAGAAACAGAAACTGCATCCCTTTTGACAGAACGAACCTCATGCATCCATGTTGTTGCACCTGTCATTGTAACGTAGTTGTTTTAAGATTGTAGTTTTTCACTACTACTATCCTTAAGAAAATATGAAGAAAGTGAAAATCATGCACCTTTAGATGGATGGGGATAGCAATCTATGTCATCCTTGATTGCCATGAAAATGCCATCCAAAATGGATATTGGATTTCCTGCATAACCAGCTCAAATCTTAGAAGATTTTTTTCAGTTTAACTCTATCATGGATTATTCATAAACTACAATATATCATCAAATGGGAGTCAGCGGTACCTTCCTCGAACCTCTGTGTAGAAGCTGCAGCTTGTTTCCTGACTTCCTCTGCATCAAAAGAAATCAATAAAGGTGTTGGGGGCTTCTTCCTTTTAAACTCCTCTATAACTGAGATGATGTGCTCAGCGACCTACAAGATAAATGAAAGATCCTTCCTCTGTAATTTATTAGAAAAAGAAACTGAGCCACTAGACAGTAACAATGACTTACCATGGATGGAGTAACAAGCTTAGATCGATAAGCATGTGCGTAATCACGTATCTTCCAGCACCTGAATGATGGAGCTGAGCCCCCATTCCAGCAGCTAGCAGGATCATAATGAGGAAGACACTTCAAGGCTGATTCTACCCGATCTTCTGGTTTTCCATCTTCATCCACAACAACAACACCAGGTTCTCTTTCTGAACACACATTATATTCATCGTGTCAGCTCCATGTACAGAACCTTGATTAATTAAGCATGAGTTTTATTCAATTTTCCTCATGACTCATGATGGAGCATTTCACTTTTCCAATATGATTATCTAGATTCTCTTTATAAAAGAATTAGTGACATTCCATGGCTCTTTATCAAGGTTGAAAACTTTTAGCAAAAAGGAAGAAATTTGCTTAGTAATGTTTGAAAATGGCCTGCTTTCCTAAGTCTTCAAACATCATTTTCCTTTTCCTTCCCTCCATTTCTCCAAGATCCAAATAGAGGTCTAATTTGGCAATATATAAATTGGCAAAGAAAAGAATTTGCAAATATATGTGTGTGCCTCTCAAGGAAAAGGAAATGAAAAACTAACTAGGCATGCTCAGAAGCATATATGCATGTTTTTGCGTGTTCACTATCTACAGGATAAATTAAAAGAGTTTGTTTGGAAGCATGCTTGTGTGTTCACTAACCTTGAGGAGGAAATTCGGGTTTAAACATGGGAGCTTCCGGTATCTGAGTGTTTCGCAGCATCTAACAATAAATTAAAAAAAAAAAATCAAAAGCCTTTTTAGTTAAAATCATCTTTGTCATGGCACACAAAAAATGATCCCAACAAACAATAAACCAGGAGAATTCAAAAACAAATTTTGAAAAAATAAATAAATTCCACATAGAAATCCTACCTCATCCATTTTGTTCTGCTTCTTTAAGTAAGATATGATCAGAGAACCAATTATTGGAGCCTCAAGTATCTTTACAAACAACTTGAATCCCAATCCAGTCAAATGTGGAGCTAAATTTCAAACAAAACAAGAATCAATTCAATCTCTTCTCTTCATAAAATCCAATCCATTATAAAACTATACATAAAAATTCCTTATGCAAATAAATTAATAAGCATAAATAGATTAAAAAACAAAAAAAGAAAATTGGGTATGATTGGAAGCAACCTTGAATCACTTCAGGCTTATACTTGACAGCAGACAAGTCCACATCCTCAGCAGGCACCATTACACGAGTCTTTCCCATTCTTTAACAAAAACTTAAAAACCCACAAAAGATAATTGAAAATTAAGAGATAAAAGCAAAGAAGCAAATGATCAAACACTTTAGCTACGTAATTATATATGCACAAAACCAGAATTTCTGATAAACAAAAGACCAAAAAGATTTGAGTTTCAGAAAAAATTGGAAAAATTCACAAACCTCGAGATTGGCAGAGAGATAGAGAAAGATGAAAGAAATGCTAAATTTCTGAGGGTGTCACTGTCAACTGGATCAAGAGAGAGAGAGAGAGAGGCGTTGAAGTCTATGTGGGTAGTTGACAACTAAACTTTTTGTTGGTTTTGAAGATTAGCAGTTTAGTTCAATTGGCCATTTATGATTGGCACCGTGCAAAGTTTAAAAACGCTTTCAGTTCACCAAGGTAGGTGCTATTTTATGGCTTTCAATTCACTTTTCTTTGATTTTGGTAACTATCCGTTTGAAATAAATGAATTTTATAAAATTTATTTTAAATTTCACTTTTTTTTTTTTTTTTGTATTTAGAATATTAAAAAATACTTTTACAAAAATAAAAATTTATTTGTATATATATATATATATATATATATATATATATATATATATATATATATATCCTTTCCTTATATATATATCCTTTCCTTTATATATATATATATATATATATATATCCTTTCCTTATATATATATCCTTTCCTTTCCTTTCTTAGATTAGATTGTAAATTGGTTACCAAAATCAAAGAAAGATAATAACAATAACACCTACCTTGGTTGTTTTTTTTTTTTTTTTTTTTTTTTTTTTTTTTCTTAGGAAGAGAGAATTGTAATACACTATACTACAAAACAGGGTAGTCTTCTCTTTAACATTTCAAATTAGTGATAGGATTTCCTTTAATATTTTAAATTGGTGTGATAATTATTTGTGATTTGAAATATTGAAATACGAAACTTCTCATTTTTCACATTTTTAAAGAAAATAAAAAAAATCAAATCATATCTAATTGGTTGTTGTAAAAACATTGGTTAAAACATTTATAAAATTAGCAAGGTGCGAGTCATAAATGGCCAATTGAACAATACGGCAATCTTCAAAACCAACAAAGAATCTTTCCAATTCTCTCTCTGAAACTCAATCTTTTTGGTCTTTTGTTTATCAGAAATTCTGGTTTTTGTGCATATAATTACGTAGCTAAAGTGTTTGATCAATTGCTTCTTTGCTTTTATCTTTTAATTTTCAATTATCTTTTGTGGGTTTTTAAGTTTTTGTTAAAGAATTGGAAAGGCTCGTGTAATGGTGCCTGCTGAGGATGTGGACTTATCTGCTGTCAAGTATAAGCCTGAAGTGATTCAAGGTTGCTACCAATCATACCCAATTTTCTTTTTTGTTTTTTAATCTATGTATGCTTATTAATTTATTTGCATAAGGAATATTTGTGTATTGTTTTATAATGGATTGGATTTTATGAAGAGAAGAGATTGAATTGATTCTTGTTTTGTTTGAAATTTAGCTCCACATTTGACTGGATTGGGATTCAAGTTGTTTGTAAAGATACTTGAGGCTCCATCAATAGGTTCTCTAACTACTAATATGCAATGACAAAGCTAGGGCGTCGAGAGAGGCCATGACCTCTTAATTTTCAAAATATAACTTTTTTTAATGTATAATTATTAAATTTTTATCATATTTTATATTTGATCCTTTTATTTTAGGTGAAAATTTTTATTAGATATATAGAAATTAACTTTATTATATATACTACTTAAATATAAATTATGATTTAAAAAATTTGACTTCCCTTAAAAAAATATATATATAAATAAATAAATCCTTGATTGCTAATAGGTGTGCAAGATGCTTAAGCTCATCCATGCTTTTCTTTCATATATGTTTCATTTGCTTTCTTTGACTTTAAGGTGGCAGATAAGGTTTAGGAAACTTCAATCCTTCTACACAAAAGCAACATTATATTTTTAATAGTTCTAAATTAATGTTTTTTGTAGGCTTTTTCATATATATATATAGTCTACATGCATAATAACTAATTAAAAAAGAAAAAAATATATAATAACTCCAAGAATTAGCTCAAACAATACAACAACAACAACAACAATAATTAAATAAGAAATTGACCCACTCAATCAAAGGGAAAAAAGTTAAATAGATGTATTATATAAAAAGATTTTTGGGAGTATTTACTCAACTGAACCCACTAAAATTAAATAGAAAAATAAGAAATTGGGATCAATGTTGTATGTTTATTTAAAATAAATAAAAATATGTAAATTTGGAAACTTTGTAGTTTTATTAGTAATTTAAGGTTATTAATAAATTTTTTTTTTCAATTTTTTTTAAATGATATGTAATTTCATTCTTTTTTAATTTTATGCTAAATAAATTCTTAAATATTAGAAAATGATTCTATAAGATTAATTATTCTCTTGTTTATATTTTATGAGTTTGTTTCAAAATTTGATCATAATTTGAAAGCTTAAAGTAATATATATATATATACGTAATTGTATAAGTAATTTACATGTAATTTTTCATTCTTATTCATAAAAACTATAATTGTAAATTGATGATTAATTGAATGAATAACCCTATTACTAAAATTATTTTAGCTTCGTCACTGTCAACGGGTCAATTTTCAGGCAACCACCATTTCAAATGGGCCAATTTTCGGGCTTTAGTTTTTAGCAATTAGACCAGGACATTCCATAGGAATGGTAATTTTTTGACCCGTGATTCTAAACTAAATTGTCTTATTTGGAATTTTTTTTTTTTAACATAGAGGAGAAAGAAATCAAATATGTTTCTATTACTCATACCGTATATACACTTGTAATTAAATTATATTTAGATGTGCGTTTTATTTGAAATTGTTGAAATTCATTTGATATTGCATAAAATTTGAAGTGATTTGAATGAAAGAAATCTTACTCTATATGTCATTGGAGCAGCAAAAGTAAGGACATGACAACAATAAAATTTCTCAAGAATTGACTAAATTTAATGCAAAACCATCATGCAAAGACCAAAGGCAAGAGAGAGAAACAAATTTACCTCTTAAAGCGTAAAATGTTGACCACCTTTTAGTGTTATAGCGCCTCAAGTCCAAGGTATTCGGGTTGCTTATTCGATCTCTTCTCTTTGCGAGCCCGCAGCGATCATGATGTCCACAAATTCCTTAAAGCCAATTTAGGCTTAAGTGCTTGTATTTTGTGTATATATATGTGTTTGTGTGTCGCCCCTTGCTATATTTTTCTAGTTTCGCCCCTACTTTTACCTCACAACTCAACATTAGTAACTAGTGTATATGAGAAATGAAGAAGAAGGAGAAGTCTTTGTGATGATCTTCAACCAATTCTCCAACATGCAAAGGCAAATAGTTAGAAAGCTTTCTTCTTTTTTTCGCTTTCTTTCTCTAATAACATACATTCGAAAGAGAGAGTGGTGAAAAAAGAACTAGTGAAGGAAAAAGAACTTTTTTTTTTTTGCCCGAAAAAAGAAAATAACTAGCATAAATAAGGCATTAAGCCTAATTTAGTACCAATACACTGCAAGCTCAAGGAAATAGCCCAACAAATTATATAAGAAATGGGCCTGAGGCCCAACAACATAATACCCACAGAAGGGTTTTTTTACTAGGGCTGAAAGCCCAATGCAGACAAGGCCCTAAGGCCGGGATAATGACACAACTGCCCTTGGTCTACCACTGTCTTGCCAGAAACCTCTGCTGGCGACATCATCACTTTCGCTTGAGGATTGGACAACAGTAGGAACCACAAAAAGAACCAGGGAGTTGTGGCTGGACTACACTCAAAACAAATATACCAAAAAGCCTCAATTTTTGCCTTCCACTGCTAAAGAAGAAACAGGGCAGTGGTACCATGACATGGAACAGACTCCTTCCTGTTCACCGGCCATTACCATAAAGAAACCAGTTCCTTGCCAGAGGCTTCAGATCTCAACTTCAAACACAAAATAAGACCCGTAGCCACCGTTGAGATACGAAAGTTGATGCTAGCCACTTTTTTCCCCTCCCACCTCTATGCTTCTGACTGTAACATCTTGAAAGGGTTATGTCGGCGAGAGGGCCGGACAAGGCAGTAGATCGAGATGACATCGACGCCATCAATAGAGCAGCCCCAAAAAACAGAGAACCCGAAACAATCGGGAAAACTTAGATACCCACTAAGAGCAAATAAAACTTTATTTAAAAAGAAAAACATAAAAAGGAAAGAAAAGGAAAGCTAAATCGGGTATCCCCTTCGGTGGCCGAAGCCACCGGAGCTTTTACCTAGCGAATATCCTAACGGCGCAGACAAGGAGGGATTTTAAAATCCTAGCAGAGAAAAGGAGACAAGGAGGGATAATCTACTACTATGGTTAAGGAAAAAGAACTTAGTCTTTTCTTAAGTTAACTAATTAATCTCCAACTTAGTGCTTTTTCTCTACACTTTTCCTTAGGTGGTGAGAAAGAAGATAATGAAGACAAATGTCTTCCACTTGTCAAAATAAATGATGAGAAATAAGAAGAGCTTGACAAGTGTTAAGTCTAAATATAAGACAAGTGTCCTAAACACTTGTCTTTCCTTAAGCTTAACTTTAAACAAATGTTGACACACGCTATGAACCCTAAAGACCATTTAAGGTTGCTACTCTAAATCAATTAGGGTTTCTAATTCCTAAATCTCCATATTTTCTTTTACATCAAAACAATAAAATCTTTCAATTTAAACCTTTCAATTTATAACCAATATAAATTTGGACAAAATTGATAGAACCAAATTATATTGAATCGAACATAAGGTCATGCCAGGAACCTGCTCTATCCAATTGTGCCAACCAATTAATTAATTGAAACAATGAGTCCAAACATAAAATATTTATTTTGTGTGTAACTTTCTAGATTCACGTCTAATTAGCAATGAGAAACAACATTCTCCAAAATGTCACGAGAAGATATTTCTCAACCAATTGGAAAATCCTTATTTTCGATCTATTCCTACAAATCACGAGTGACCCCTAGCATTGAATGTCGTAACTACCTAATTAGAAATGAATGTCAAATGGTAATAAGCATTTCATGAATCCTTTGATCAAGATATTGATGCACTAAAACTCCATCACAAAGTCCCGGTTTCGACTAGGATTATAGTAGATGTCAAATCGTAATACCAAAACACTATGAACATGTCATTATGTTTTATTCTTGATAAAATTAGACTCCCATTAAAAAATCCTTTCTAGCACGTCTAAAGTACTCTGGCCAAAGATTTAACATTAAGAAGAGCATGGCAGAGATTTAACATTAAGAAGAGCATGGCAGCATAAAACTTTAACCTTGTTTACTAAGAGGAACGAATCTCATATTTGATTGACAATTGGGCCCACTATATAACTAATTAAGGTCACTATAAGCCTATATGTCAGTGCGTGGATAGCTCCAACATGAAAGTAGGAGCAAACCCTTAGCCATTTATATATGGAACAGTTGTGTCATCTCAGGTCTAAGAACTATATGTATTATCGAGATATGGATAACAGTTGATTGACATACAGTAAAATTTCATGTAAATCTCATATAGCTTCACAGTTGGACCACTTAACAAATAAGCATCTATGTGTTTGTTCTGATATCACTATTCAAGTGGTTAGTGACTCCCACTTCCATTTTATTAGAACCACACTAACTGGAAAAATAAACAGAAACGATGATCTTACTAAACTAGTGTGCCCAAACGAAGAGACCAATAATCATGAATTGTTTTAACTGGTTGTACTATATGAAATGGTCACCCCATTGTCCTCACTGAAAAAAAACTTATCTAACAAGTAACTTAAAAAAATATTTTAAATAAATGAAAGAGTTATCATATATAAATAATACTTTTATTGTAATTTGGAGTTTATATTACAAATGTACATGTCCTAGTATTATTTTAGAGCACACTATACTAACATTGAATGTAATATGGCATGTAATCTGACATGAATATAATTTATTTAAATTTTGATTTGAAATAATTTAATCTTAAACACATAAATTCACCTGAATTTGATCCTAAATTATTTATGATTTTCTGCTCAATAACTCAAATCCTTCTTCAACGTAAAATCACTCAATTCAAACTTAACAAAAAAAAAAAAAAACTTAAAATGGCCTAATCTCAAAATGATTAGATTTCATTCGAATCGATTCGTTTTCACCTTACTTTTTTTTTTTTTATGTTAAAAATTAAATTTATTTATTTTTTTATGTGCCGGTTCTAAATTGAATATAAATACAAGTTTAGAACACGTTGAAGATGGGCTGAATAGGTCAGTCCATTAACAATGAGATGATGCAAGAGAAGCTCAAAGAGAAAAGCATTTTCTAGAAAAAGAAAAATAGTATGCATTTTGACTGAGCATGTTTTGCGGCAGATATTATTATTTGCAGAACTAACTCAACTGTAGCCAAGTTGGCAGTTGGAATACTCCAAACAAGACAAAAAGAAATGGAATAAATTACTAAAAAAAGCCCCTTTTCTATTTTTTTTTTTTAATTCTAATTATTTCGGAAGTCGGCTCTTCAATCTTATTTATCCTTTATTGGAAAAGTATGTCTTACCCTTGTTGATTTTGCCTTCAATTAATGGTAGTTGGTGAGATTTAACTTTATTTTGCTTATCATTGCACATGATATAACATTGATAAACTCATTAAATTACATTTAGAGTAAACTTGTTTATAGGTTGTGTTTAACTTTATAAAATGTCAAATTTTAAAAAAATTTGATGTGTTTGATTTTTTTTATTTATTTATTTTTTTTGATAAATTAAGATTTAGGAATAAGTCTAATTTAAAGATAAGTAATATATTCCAAGAAAGCTTTCTATGTTAAAAAAAATATTATTGTAAAATAAAAGTATATAAATTATTGTGATTAATGATTTTGAATGAATTATATTTAAATTTAATAATTATAATTATTAATAAATTATTTGCTTAATAGATAAATTTATTATGAACTTTGCATATTTTCTCAATTATACACTATTTTTTATTTGTATCAATTCTCTCCTGATTTGAAATTTTAGTTGCAATTTTACTCTAAAATTAAATTAAAAATAATAATATTTTCATGTTAATTTAAAGGGTAAAAGTGAAATTGACCTTAAAATTTATTATACCATATTATCAATTTAATTTTTAAATTTTTATAGGAATTAATTAAATTTTTCAACTTTGTTTATTTGGTAGACTACTACTAATTAAATTAATGACTTAATTAATCAAATTTATAAAGTTAAAAAGTTTAATTAACTTCAATCAAAATTTAAAAATTAAATTAATAATAGGATATAATAAGTTTAAATATCAATTTGGCCTTTTGACCTTTAAATTAAAAGGTTTCTATGGTACACCCGGTACACTATACACTGACAAGTATATCGTATATTTTTGCCTTTTTTAACAATATTCCAGTGTACCGTACACTAAAATTTTCAGATTTTTATCTCATTCTTCTTCTTATGCTATATGATATATATTGATATATAATTATAAGTTTGAATATCTATTTTTTCAATAAATTAATTAATTTTGATATTTAATTTAATTTAATTTATTTTTTAAAATAATTAATAATTAGTTTAATAATGGGCTATATGATATATATTTAAACAAATTATATATCATATAGTAAAGTAATAATTTCTATTATTTCAAAATGGATTAATAATTTATTTTTTAAATTATATATTATTATTATTCATTGTTTTTAAGGTTGAACTGAATTTTAATAAGGTTAAATTCGACGTTAATAAGGTATAACTCGATCTTAATTAGGGTATAATTCGATCTTAATAAGGTCAAATTATTAATATATTTTGGAATAATATAAATTATTATTTTATTATTATGCTATATGATATATATTGATAATTTATTTTTTAAATTATATATTATTATTATTCTATATTATTAAGGTTGAATTGAATTTTAATAAAGTTGAATCTCATATAACTCACATATTCTTTTTTTTTTTAAAAAAGATTCTTTACCGTGCAATAACAATAATAATTTATTTTTACTATTTAACATTTCAGTGCACCCAATGCATTGTGCACCAGGTGCATTACAGTAATGACCTTAAATTAATAATTTTTTCTTACAATTATGATTTAAGATAGAATTACAACTAAAATTTTAAATTATGGTAGAATTGCCAAAAAAAAATAAATAATTACAAAAATATACAAAATTTAGAATAAATTTATCTATTAAACCTAAATTATAGGTCAAATGTTAATAATTTATTTTATAAAATTCTTCATTTATGGGGCGTTTGGTATCATTGCAATTTTCTGTTTTCTGTTTTTTTTTTTCAAATTTCAAAAAAATAAGTATTATAAAATATTTTTTTAAAAACTATTATTTTGTATTTCTTTCATATTTATTCAGAAAATATTTTGAAAATAGAAAACAAAAAATAATAAATTCTGATTTTCAAAATCTTATTTTTATTTTTGAAAAATATAAAATAAAAAACGATAACAAACGAGCCCTTAATTAACCACGTTAAATATACATGAATCATTTTTCATTTTACACCTTAAAATTGATTATTTTTAGTATAATTTTAAAGTAAACTTTTGACTTATCATTTAAAAAATAATTAATATAACTGAAATTTTTAAATAATACATTATCAAATTAATTTTTTTTTCCCAAGGAATTTAAATTTAAAAATCTTATTTTTAAACGTTGAATGATCTACTTTAAATCCAATTACTAAAGATAGACATGATTATGATTAGTCTATGGTCGTTGGAAGCATGGACCCTGATTTTAATAAACCTTGGTTGTAGCAATAGCCAATACGAAGAACCTAAATTTTAAAACAACAATAGCTAGTAAAATAATAAATTTTAATTATTTTTTTTTTTAACAACAGGTGTTCTTACTTTTTCTAGCGTGAACTAATTCTGATCAAATAGGATGATAAAACTTTTTCTATTAAATATTTAACGCAGCTGTATTTCTAAGTTTCGAATATGAAACTTTGATTAAGTTAGATCAATTTTCTTTTCAGCTGATCTAAGTGCTCGATAATATAAATTTTAATTATTTAATCTCAAGAATTAAACTAATCGGCATAAATTAAGTATGAAGATGTATTTTTATATTTGTCTGAATAAAGAATTTAATTTTAGTTGACACGTAAATTAGTGTGAAAATACTTTTAATTTTTTTTTTAACCAAAGATAATTTCATTATGTAGGAAACAGTTACAGATGAGGATTTACAACCAATTGGCTTTTAAGCCAATCTAACAAAGACGGATCCTCAATCAAAGTTGATGAATGGCAGAGGGCTTTTCTGGTAACAATATGTGCCACCTAATTACAACCTCTTTTAGTATGGAAAAAGTTACAATTAACAAAAGAAGGAACTAAATTAAAAATGTCTTTTGCCACCACATCACATTCTTTTAAAGGACTATTTTTATGATTCAGAGCTTTGATAAAGTTTAAGGAGTCACTTTCAAAAATAGCATGTTGCACACCATACTGAAATTCTCAAAATCATAGCTTCTCAAATTGCAACACCCTTCAAAATTAAAGGATCAATGAGACCAGGGAAAGTCTTGCATAATACATGCGAAATTTGGCCATTTCCATCTCTAGCTATAATCCCAACTACCCCCAAGTTATGAATTTTATCCACCGCAGCATCACAATTCATCTTAATAAAATCTGGTGGTGGAGGAGACCAATTTGGCTTAGATATAGCATAAGTAATTTGGCAAACACCATTACTCCTTTGTTGGTTTGGATCTCTAGCAGTACAAATTTCATCTCGATGCTCTAAAGCTTTTTGAATTGCAACTGTACTATCCCAAATTTGGGATTCAAACACCAACGTATTTCTTATCTTCCAAATACGCCATAATAAAATACCAGTAGTTAGAATAAGATCAGTACCTTGTGGCTGATGTTTGAGTGTAGATAGTAATATTTTCCAACAGTCAATTGCTGAGTTGCCTGGAATAAGAGATGATCTCAGTCCAAGAGGGAAACCAAACCAGATGGATTCCGACTTTAGGCATGAAAAGAACAGGTGTTTATAAGTTTCAACATCCCCACACCATTTAAAAGAATCATCAACTGAATTAATTTTTTCTTTGAGGTTAGCACCAGTAAGTAAGCAATTTCTGGCCAATTTCCATAAGAAAATTTGAATTTTCTTTGGAAATTTCAGATTCCATAATTTCTGCCAAAAAGCTTTATCTAACCCTGTCATATTGAAATTTGCATTACCCCTTTCTTCCCTACACAAATCCAAAGCAACCTGATATCCAGATTTAACTAAATATTGACCTGATTTAGAGAAATTCCAAATTATCGAATTTTTAGCACCAGTAAGACTAATAGGTATTGACATAATAATATTTACATCATCTAGGTGAAAAATGGACTGAAGCAGGTTGATATTCCAGGATTTTTTGTCCTCCGTTAACAGCATATGTACCAAAGTAGGAACTGTTGAATCAGAATCAAGCACTCCCGGTTTGAAAGGCCATTTAACAAGAAGCCATGGGTCCTCCAAACAATTGATCAATTTTTCATCACCCATTCTCCAACAAATGCCTTGTTTTAGAACCTCTCTCCCCATGAGAATACTTTGCCATGCCCAAGATGGATTCGATCCCTTCACAGCATTAAGAAAAGAGCATGAATGAAAATATTTACCTCTGAATACACGGGCTAAGAGTGAGCGAGGTTCTTTAATAAATTTCCATCCTTGTTTTTCCAAGAGAGCCAAATTGAAAGCCTTAAGATCACGAAAACCAAGCCCTCCATTACTTTTGACATTGCACATTTTTGCCCAAGAAACCCAATGAAGTTTCTTCTCATTCTCTTTTTGACCCCACCAAAACCTTACAACTAATCTGTTAATATCTTTATAGAAACCATCAGGTAATTTGAAATAGGCCATGGTATAGACAAGAAGCGCCGCTACAATAGATTTGATAAGCACTATTTCCCTGCTGAGGGTAACAATTTATGTTTCCAGCCTGCCAGTCTTCGCTTAATTTTTTGCTTTAAATCCTAAAAGTTTGGTTCTTGGATTTATTTATGATAGATGGAAGGCCTAGATATTTATCTTGATTGCCAAGATTGGGGATGTTCAATATACTAGCAAGATGGTCCCTTGTTTCCCTTGGAGTATAAGGGCTAAAAAACATTGCAGATTTTTCCAAGTTTATATATTGACCACTCCCCATTGCATAAAGTTCCAGGATTTCTTTATCCTTCATGACATCTGAAGATGAAGCTCTGCAAAAATAAGAGAATCATCAGCAAATAGTAAATGACTAATTGGTGGGCTCCTTCGAGCAATTCGAACACCTTGAATCTCCTTCCTCAATTGCGCTCTCTTAATAAGGTTAGAGAGTCCTTCTATACACAAGATAAACAAGTATAGGGAAAGGGGGTGGCCTTGTCGAATTCCTCTAAAAGGTTTAAGATAGCCACAAACATTACCATTAATATTAAAAGAATAAGATACTGTAGAAACACATTCCATGACCTAGTTAATCCATTTGCTATTGAAACCCCAACATTCAAACACTTTTTCTAAGAAGCTCCATTCTAGTCTGTCATACACCTTGCTGAGATCTAATTTGATTGCCACATCATTGTGAGGGCCTCTTCTAGTTTTAAAAGAGTGCATGATTTCATGAGCAATTAGTATGTTATCTGAGATAGAACACCCTTTCAAAAAGGCACTTTGGTGCTCATTAATCAACTTAGAGATGATTCTTTGCAGTCTGTTTGTCAAGATTTTAGAGATGATTTTATAGACAACTGAACATAGACTGATAGGCCTAAGATGTGCAGCTGTTCGAACCTGTGGGGTTTTGGGAATGAGAAACACCACAGTATGGTTGAAACTTTTAAGCATTCTGCCAGATCTGAAAAAATCTTTTACAGCCAAACATACATCAGATTCAATAATATCCCAATACACATGAAAAAAATTTGTTGTAAAACCATCAGAGCCAGGAGCTTTAAAGGGATAAATTGAAAAAACAGCCTTTTTAATTTCTTCATTACAAACAGGTTTAGTAAGACAAAAATTCATATGAGAAGTTACACGTTTTGGCCAACCTTGAACAATGTCTTCGATTATGCTCGGATTGGAGGAAGCAAAAATATTAGAGAAATAGTTTAAAACAGTCTCCTAAATCTCCTTCTTTTCTTTCTTGAAACAACCAGAAACATCTTCAAGCCCCAAAATAGAATTTTTCTTTTGCCTTGAAATGGTTTGAGCATGAAAGAAGGCAGTGTTTTTGTCTCCCAATTTGAGCCAAGTTTGTCGAGATTTTTGTGCCCAATACAATTCTTCATTTTTTAGCTCCCTGGTTAATTCATCTTCTAGGCTTTTGATACTACTGTAATTTGCACCAGGATGCTCTTTTTGCATTTTGATTTGGTGTTTCAATTGATCAATATGCTTCCTCGAGTTTCTCTGCTTACAAAGACTCCAATTGAATAAGACCCGACGACAAAGCTTTAGTTTTGAATGTAATTTGAACACAGCTGAACCTTGAATTTCAGAAGACCAAGCCTCTCTAATTAATTCTTCAACTTCTAAGTTCCCAACCCACCGAGCATCAAAATAAAATCTTCTTTTGGGTTTATGATTATACCAATAAGTATGGAGTAAAATAGGATTATGGTCAGAACCCAAGTCTTCAAGGTGCCAAACTCTTGCTCTATCAAAGTGGAGACTCCATTCAGTAGTAGCAAAAAATCTATCCAGGCGTTCTTTTATATTTGCAGGGCCAGATCTTCTATTATTCCATGTGAAGGTATTGCCCTGAAAACCCAAATCAACAAGATCCATAGCATCAACAAAAAGCTTCAGCCTAGCACTCCTAGCCGATTCAGCTCCATTGCCACCCTCTTTTTCGTCCATACTCAGAATAGCATTAAAGTCTCCTCCAAAAACCACCCGAGAAGGCTCTTTGAATTGTAACTGTTGCAACTTGTTCAATTGCTCATTCAGAGTATCTTCATCATTGCTAAGATATACACCAACAAAATCCCAGTTCATTCATGCTTCTTTATCAATCACATAAGCATGAATGTAGTAGGATTTTGCCGAAATCACCTGAATACTCAAAGATTCTGTCCAACCCAAAGTAATACCACCACTCCAGCCAAAGGGTTCAACACAAAAAGAATTACTCCAAAAAATTTTCCTTAAAATTCTTTTCACCTTCCTATATTTATTTTTGGTTTCAGAAAGAAAAACTAAACCTGGGGAATGGGATATTCGAATCCCTTTGAGATTGAGAACTGTCAGGGGGTTCTCTTAGAGGTGACCAAAATCAAACCGGAACCGTTAAATCAAACCAGAACCGGCCAAATAAAATCAAAACCAAAATCATTTTTTGGTTATAGTTTTGGTTTGTAACCGAAACCATGAGGAGTTTAGTTTTGGTTTCGGTTTCTATTAAAAACCAGACTAAAAACCAAAATCTCCGGTTTTAAACAGAAACCAACGATTCGGTTAAACCAATCATATAATTATATTTTAATAAATTAAAGTAAATATTAAGTGCAAGCTTTTTTTAATATACAATTATATTTTAATAAATTTCATTGTTTATTAAAATTTTATGTTAAATTATTTCATTATGTTATATTAATTTTTTAAGCAAGATTAATGTAATAAAGTAATCGGTTTGAAAATAGTTTTAAACCATAAAAAAGAAACCGGTTTCAAACCAAAATCAAAATCGGTTGGTTCTAAATCAAAATCGAAACCGTAAATATCGGTTATGATTTCGGTTTGAACATTTTATTAAACCAAAACCATCGGTTCCAAATCAAAACCGATGGTTTGGTTAAACCGGCCATGCCTTCACACCCTGATAATTCTAACACAAGAGTTTCATTGATCAGGTTAGGGCCACTCCGAGCTGGCCTCCTCCACCCTAATATTAAGCTTTGCTGTTGTCTCACCACACAATTTCTTATAGCCACTTTCATCTTCATTTGTTTGGTAACATCTACCTCTTTTAGTTTGCTTTTAATTGATTGAATAAAAAATTAATATTTTAAATAATTTTAAAAAAATGCAGCATTCTTTTATATCCTTAAAAAATAAAACTAAGTTAATTTTGATTTTTGAGATTTGTAATTTTGAATTAATGCAATGGAATTGGTGCAGCTAATAAATCATTGTATGGGGCCTATATGGAAGACCTGTTTCTGCATTTATATGAGCCTTAGTCAACCAACTCACATTAATATATTATTATGTACTATTAACCGACCCAGTCTTTACGGCACATCATTTTTTTTTTTCCCTCTTGGAAAAAAGTTGTTGTGGTTGGGCCTACCTTAATTTAAATCTCTAAACATAATAAATTATATATATTTTTTTTTTTTTTTTTGTGTAATCAAATCCAATCAAATCAAATATGGTATTGAGTTTCAACGCAATTGGATTAAAAATTTTATGACTTGAAACTTAATTTGAATTTATTGAGTTTTCATTTTTAAGTTCAAATCTAATTCAATTCAATTTTCAATATTAGATTCAACTCAATTATTATTAAAAAAATTATATTTACTTATTTATTACTGTTAAAAGTAAAATTTGATTAAATTCAAATAAGTTAAAATTTAAATTCGAATTAATAAATCATTATATATGATGTTTTATATATTTGAAATTATATAAAATTTTAAAATTTTATTAGACTTATGGTCATTTGATTCGAATATTATAATATTTGAATTTAACTTGACTTATTATTCAAACTACTCAAGTTTAAACTTTATTCAATTAAGATCGATTTAAATTTAAGTATTTTAAAAATTAAATCCAAGTAACTCAATTCATTTACATCATAATTCCCACACAAAATTAAGTAATATATACTTGTTTTATTTTTATTTTTTTAATATAAATTTGACTTTAACGAGAAACTTAAATTCGTGAATAAATGTTTTCTTCATTATATTATACAGCCATTAATATATATGGAATATATATATATATAAATTAAATAATTTGAAGTATTTTCTTTTCTTTTTTTTTAGCCAAGGAGGCATTAATCTATAGGTAAATTTGAATCTAAGGTGTAATAGGTTTGATTTTTGTCCATATTGGATTTGTAACAATTGATATAGTTGTGAATTTTACATTTATACTCGGAGCACATTTAGATTGAGAGAATGTGAAATGAAAAGAATGTTTAAAATGTAAGGAATGTGAAATGCAGAAAATGTAAAATGTATGGAATATTCAAAATGTTTGGTATGTGTTAACCCTAAAAATTAATTTAGAATTAAACCTTTAAATTGTTTAATTGGGTTCTTGTTACAGTACTATCAGTCCTCTTGATCAGTGTTGATTATTGCTATTTTTGGTGTTTTCTAGTTTAATAAACAATAAAATAACCTAGATCTGATGTATATAGGAATCAAAGTACCGTCAATAGTGAATCTAGAGATCTGTGCGATTAAAAAATTAACCTGAAAAGATAAATATATAGGCTGCCGGAGCCATCAATCAATTAAATCAGAGGTCTGATATTTAAGCAGTGAGTACCGTCAATCAAAGAAAAGAGAGTAGTATGTAGGCTGTCTCCATCAACTAGTTGATCACAGCAAAGCAATTTTGAGAGAATTTAGTTTTGTATTGAGTTGAGTGATACTTTACAACGTGTTTTTCCAGCCTATTTATAAGAGCTATACATGGGTATTTTAGTACATAAGAACTAAGTAAATCCTAATCCTAATAGAAAAATAAATCAACTGGGCTTATTATAGACACAACAGGCCCACGTAAAACTTAATTTATAAAATTATCTGTACAGTTAATCCTATTGATATCCAGGTCCAATTCCCTTTTCGGGTCGGCGTCAACAATGCCCCCTATAACCATTTGCTTTTAAAAAGACAAAGGATTGTACTTTTTATAATGCCGTTCGATCCTTTTAAGCGAAAATCCCTTGCTCAGTCAGCCAATCCTGAAATTGGTACAAATTTATTGGCTCACGTGTTGAATAAATTCGTGCATCGCTTCATTTTCTGTACCTCGTTTATTACTGGCTTCTATCATAACCTTATAAATACAGCAAAAGTTTCACTTTCACTTTTACCTAAACTTTCAGAAGCAAACTTCCTCAGCCAAATTCTCTGGTTCGGTCAAAACATCTTCAAATCTCAGCAGTTTCAACTTCTATCTTCAAGTAGGTTCTTCATCCTTTCCCCTGTCCTTTCTTAAATACTATTCGCGTGACTTGGCCTTTCTTGAATTTTGCAGCATGTCATCAAAAGGAAAAGAAGTCTCCACTAGCAAACCTCAAAAAACTTTTGATACTGTGGCCAAGTCCAATGAGCC
Source organism: Vernicia montana (assembly GCA_949750685.1). NCBI lineage: Eukaryota > Viridiplantae > Streptophyta > Magnoliopsida > Malpighiales > Euphorbiaceae > Vernicia > Vernicia montana. The sequence continues at coordinate 28,956 of CATKHJ010869941.1, forward strand.
GATTTCCTTAAAGGTACTTAATGAATCCTCTACTAGTTTAGTTTTGGAACCAATTATGACCGAACAAAAATTTTCTTTTGAGAAGTTCCTATTTAGCACAACTACCCCTCCTAGATTTAGTTTAAAGAATTTTCTGTATTCTTTGATTTATGGTAAAACTCCTCAGTCTTGGCCGACCATTCCTGATGACTATATTTCCTGGTACAACCGACTAGTCCCTTTCTACTCTGATCAGTGGGACTCTCTGGGTATAAATGAACTTTTAAAATTTTCTTTAATTAGGATCAGCCTTTAAAAGCATCTATTATTTCCTGCCTTACTATTCTGGTCTGCCAAAAGTAATGTTTTCACATTTAGGTTTGGCCCTATGTCGGTCACGTTATTTGATTTAACCGTTCTATTCAATGCTCCATTATCTGGGGAGACTATAGATGCATCTTTATCTGCCGAAATGGATGATCTAGATATTGACTTCGGCAAGACTGCTTGTAATTTTAGTAATTTTCTATTCAACAACCGTTCTTTAGATCTTAAACCTTCCTTGAAAGAACACATCGCGTTCTTACTTTACTGGTTGTGCAAATTTATCTTCTGTACAGCTTCGGTAAAGGTTACTAAGGAACATCTTAAAATTGTTGTAGCCCTAGCTTCGGGTCGCCGATTGGCATTCGGTCCATACATTCTTTCTCATATATACCGAAGCATTCATACATTCCTTTATGGAGGAGAATCCTACTCATCATTTGGGACCATCTGTAGTCCATTGTGGATGGTCCAACTCTGGCTGTTATCCTATTTTCCTGAACTATCCCAAAATGACCTAAAACCTCAACCAGACACGATCCCTAACTATGGTTAATGGGCAAGAGATCTTTCTTTCAAAAATATGAATTCAAACAAGTTTTCAATTTCTTTTATAACACCGAGAATCGTTTGCCAATCTTATGGTGCCTTTTTCGGCCAACTATGTTTGGTCCTACATGGACTAAGTTCAAATATGAAAATCTGGCCATTGACAACGAATCGGTCTTAGAAGAATGGGTTGAATCTTGGGCCAGTGTCTTGCATGTTCGGGATCTTCATTTTAGCACCATCCTAAATGTGAAGTGCAGTGTTAAAGTTTACCATCCGAATATGTGCGCAAGACAATTCGGTTTAACGCAAGGTCTTCCCTTTCTTGCTGCATTTTCGGCTAATGACGGTCATGCGACTCGGCCTCTTGTTACACTAGATTTGATTCTTGAAATTAATAATTTGTACGAGACAAGAGTGGCCGAGTTCGAAATCAAAGATCTTCTCATACTGCCCAATCAAACCGCCCTTTTTGTAGACTGGTGGTATGACTTTGTGAAGAAATGGATGTATGAACCTGTAGACATAGTATGGTCTAGACAAGATTTTAATCGAACTGACATTGCTTCCTCTCATGCTGTGCAGGGCTCTGGATCGGTCAAAACCAAAGGTATGCATCTTCGTGAAATACTTTCGTTTGAAAAATTCTACGGTATAAAATATAATTATTTGCAACCCAATGAAATGTATCGGCAAATAAACAGAATTCAAGCCGATCTAAAAATCGAAGCTAATAAAAGGATCTTAATTAAAAGGGAGAAAATTGCCAAATTACAGCAAGAAATCCTGACCCATGAAGGGTTCCTTCAAGAAAGACGATACTCGGGCAAAAAGGCAACTGTTTGTTCGGGTTGGATTAAAATTGGAGTTCCTTCAATCAAATGGCCAAACATCCCCAACGCACCTTTTGGTGTTGTCGGGGAACCTTCTAGCCGAGCGAAAAGAAGGCAAAAGTATCGGGTTACGTGGGCTTGTTCCTATATTGATGATTGGCCCATTGACACCGATTGGTATTGGCTCAATCTCTTAAATGATCAGCCTTTAGTTCGGCTAGGTATTCAGTTTCTTTCTGTTATTCTACGTTTTGGCCGTGTAGGCTTTTTACTATTATCATTCCTCGTTTCTTTGCAGAAGCCACCCCCAAGGTCATACCCGACCCTCCTTGTGAGCTGAAGGAGTTCGACACCACTGTTCCTCCACCAAAACAATATAAGTTTAAAGTGAGTATTCTTTACCGAGCATGCTACTCCTTTATTATATATATATATATATATATCTATGTATTCTCCTCTGATTGTCAATGTCTCTTTTCATTTTAGGCGAACAAGAAAACTTCATCGCAATCTCAATGGTCGATGCCCTCTTAGTGGCTGGTAATTAAAATCCCATCTCCTAGGGACTTCGTTCCTCAATCTCATTCCTCGGCGTTTGTTAACAGCCGAGGTAATTCACCCTTGAAAAGGAAAAGAGACGAACAGATCCCTCCAACGGATGACACCCCAATTGAAGAGGTTGCTCGACCCGAGTCTAATTCGCAGGTTCCTACCAAAGAGTTTTCCCAGTCCGACCCCATTAGGATGTCAGTCGTGGACATGCTTGTTCGGTCAGAGAGAGATGAAGCTGGCGTTATGGATGAGGTTTGGTTCAAAATTCTAGTAATAATTTTTCAAACCATTTCATATGTTCTTTTAACTCAATTATATCATATCTTAGATGGATGAGTGGGGGGACGATGAGGACTATTTCAAGAACTTCTCCGTCGATAATCTCATCGAACCATTGGCTCCTACCTCTATCGAACCAATTCTTCAACCCATCTCTCGGTCAGAAGAAGTCGAGAAACATGTTCAACGAATTTCATCCTTCAAAGAACTTGGCTGCCAAATCCTTATGGATGATGAAGTATCCAAGATGCTCTGAGAATCCCTTGAATTTATAAATTGATTCGGGTCTGAAGGTCAACTCACTATTGGGAACAAAGCTTGGTATGACAATTTCTTGGAGTCCTTGGATGTCTTGACCTGAGACTACAAAGAGGCGGTTAAGGTTACCGATCATCTGAGATTAAGTCAGAACCATTCAGAAGAGCTAACCTGTCGAATAAACAATTTGTAAGTATCGGGCTTCAAGGCAGCTCAGGATAATAAATCTTTGGCCGATCAATGCAAAAGTATTACTTCAAAAATCCAAGAACTTGAAGATCGGCTAAAGCAGCTCAAAGACTGATTGACTGAATTAGAGAAAAAGAAAGAGTAAAACATAATTCATATTCAGCAGGCCAAGGCTGAGATTCGGGATGTCACATTACAGGTAAAAAAGTCAATGGACGAGATCAAGACCTTAGCGCCCAATGCTCAGAAGGCCGCTACTCGGCAAGCTGAAATAGCTCAAGCTGTTGCCGATTTCTTCTCATTGTAATTTTTTTTTTAAATTGTTCATGAGACTGAATCTTTGAATAATATGTAATAAGTTATTATTGAATTGAAAAGAATTGAATGGTGTTACAATTTTACTTGTCTGATTGTTACAATGACAAACCGAAGTATAAAATCATTTTTCGGCGAATACATTTGTCTTAACAAACTATGATCGGTCTAATCCCTCCCATAAAGATGGCATGTATAGTTTTAAAAAATTTCCATTTATCGACCGATCATGCAAATCCCCGTCCTGATCTGACAATCGGTAAGCTCCATTTCCTATAATTTCTTTAATAAAAAACGGACCTTCCCAATTTGGAGACCACTTGCCGAATTCAGCAGTTTTAGACCCAACGGGCAGGATCACCTTCCATACCAAGTCTCCAATCCTGAATTCCTTTGGCCGAATCCTCTTATTGTATGCTTATTCTACATGTTTTTTTTGTGCTTGGATTCGGTCTAATGTTGTCAGCCGATCAAAATCCAGGTCATCTAATTCTTTAAACATAGCTTATTCATATTGATCGGCTGTTAACTCGTCTTGCATCCTCCTCCTCAAAGATCTGACAGTTAACTCTGCTGGTATCATCGCATCATGCCCATACACTAAATTGAATGGAGTTGCCCCAGTTGCGGTTCTGATGGTTGTCCGAAGTGCCCATAATGTTTCACCAAGCAACTCGTGCCAAACTCTTGGGTTTTCATCAACCATCTTCTGAATGTTCATTTTAATCAATTTATTGGTTGTCTCTGCCTGTCCATTTGCTTGGGCATAATACGGGGTTGAATGAATTAGCTTTATACCGAATTCTTTGCAAAAATCGGTAACTTCTTCTCCAATGAATACAGTCCCCTGATCGGTTGTAATTGTCTGCGGCAAACTACTACGATGTAAAATATATTATTTGAAGAATTTTATGACCGATTGTTGATTAACAACTTTAAGGGGTACTGCCTCTACCCATTTTGAAAAATAATCCATTGCCACCAAAATAAATGAATGTTGTTTAGAGGATGGTGGGTATATTTTATCGATTATATCTACCGCCCATCCTCTAAATGGCCATGGTTTGATGACCGAATGCAATTCACTTGTTGGTGCTAATTGAATCGGTCCATGTTTCTGAAAAGCCTCGCATCCTTTTGCATAATTAAAACAGTCTTTTTCCATAGTTGACCACCAGTATCCATATTGTTCGAGTAACTGTCTCATTAATTTTCCAGATTAATGTGCTCCAGCAAGACCATGAACTTTGGCCATTACGAGCATGGATTCTTTTGGACCGAGACAAAGGAGTAACTCACCTCCAGGGTGTTTTCGGTATAAATCACCATTATCTTCCCAAAATCTTAACGCTTTGACTTTATGATTTGCCCCGTTTGATGGGTTTTGGAGGTATTCAATAAATTCAATACGCCAATCTTTTGTCAGGTCAATGGTGAATATTCCTTGGTGCTTCTCTACCTGTTCTTCTAACCGACTTATATTTTTTATGCATAGGACTGAAATTGGTCTATATTCCAAGGGAATATCGCTAAACATGCCAAGTATCCAGATGCCCCCTATACTAGTTGGTTCGCCTCTTCATTTCCGGCCCTTAACACGTACTCTATAGAGAAGTGTTCAAAGCTATCTAGCAGATGCATAGCTTTGTTAGAATATGGCCGAAGCATAGAAGATTCACAATTGTACTGCCCGGACACCTACTTTATGACCAGTAAAGAATCCCCCTTTATGTCTACCGAATGCACACCGAGCTTGGCAGGTATTTTGAGTCCAATAATCAGGGCTTCATACTCGGCTTGATTGTTTGTGCATGGGAATCCAAGCATGAATCCCAACTTTGTGGAAATGCCCCCATGCGAGGTTAATACAATTCCGGCCCCAGCCGAGTTTATAGTTTTGGACCCGTCAAACCACATCTGCTAATTACCATTGAAGACACAAACAATGTCTTTGGGTTCTTTAGTTGGGTGATGGGCTAAAAAATTAGCTAGGGCTTGGCCTTTAATTGCTCTTTGTGGTACATACTGTAACACGAATTCGGAAAGAGCTACAGCCCATTTGCCCATCTTGTTTCTTAAGAATGGTCTTGACAGTATATATTTTATCACATCGGTCCTACTAACTACTAAGATGACTATTAGTAGCATGTAGTATCTATGTTTGATACATGAGAAATATAATGCTTAACATAATTTTTCTACCGATGTAGATTTTACTTCATGCTCGGTCAAGCTTCTACTTAAATAGTAAACGGCCCATTTAAAACCCTCTTGTTCCTGTGCTAGCATGCTTCCAATCGAGTTTTCAGAGGCCAAAATATAGAGGATTAAAGGCATATTCGGCCTTGGAGGCGCTATGACTGGTGGTTTAGTAAGATAATCCTTGATTTCGTCGAACACCTATTGATGTTCTTCGGTCCATATAAAATCTCTGTCATTTTTAATTTTCAATTAATTTCTCCAAGACCGAAGTTTTCCTATTGTATTGGAGATAAACCTTCTCAAAAAGTTTATCTGCCCAATTAATCTCTGAAGTTCTTTCTTTGTTCGGGGTGGCTGTGCCTCAATAATTGCCCTGGCTTTATTTTTATCAACTTCCACTCCCTTTTGATGCACTAAAAATCCAAGGAAGTTTCCAACCGATACCCTGAAGGCACACTTAAGTGGATTCATTTTGAGGTTGTGCTCCTTCATTCGTTCAAATGTCCTTCGGAGATCGGCCAGGTGTTACTCTTCCTCTTGTGATCGAACCACTATATCATCTATATATACTTCTATGATTTTTTCGATCATATCATGAAATATCAGATTCATTGTTCTTTGATATGTGGCTCCCTCATTTTTAAGGCCGAATGGCATGACGACCCACTCGTATACTCCAATTGGACCTAGGCATCTGAACGTTGTTTTACTTACATCTTCCTCGGCTATCTTGATCTGATTATAGCCCGAATGCCTATTCATAAAACTTAGAATAAGGTTTCCCACTGATGAGTCTACCAGCATATTTGAAATCGGCATTGGGTATTCATCTTTGGGAGTGGCAGTGTTTAGGTTCCTAAAATCCACACATATCCTCAATTTTCCATTATTTTTTATTACAGGGACAATATTAGACAGCCATTCCACATATGTAGCAATTTTGATGAACCCTGCATCGAGCAGTCTCTTGATCTCTTCTCGAACTAAATTTTTCACTTCTTTTGACATTCTCCTCATGGGCTGCTTGAATGGTTTATATTTGGGTTCAATTGGTAACAGATGTTCAACTAATAATCGGTCTAAACTTGGCATTTCATGGTAGTTCCATGAAAAGCATTCTTTAAATTCTTTAAGCAATACCACCAGTCTTTCTTCAAATTATGTGCCTAACTTTACACTGATGAATATAGGTCGAGAATCCATTTCTGTACCCAAATTAATTTCTTTCAGTGGGTCCTGAACTTCAGTTGGTTCGTCTTCATGCTTTTTAGATGCCAGTATCACATTTTCTAATCGCAACTGGCCTGTTGGATCTTGACATTCATCCTCATAGATACACTCGGCCACTGCTACTTCCCAATTATGGAAAAGATGTAGGATCTTTTTCCAAACTTCTTGTTTTTTGGACTTGGTCATTAATTCGAAGGTGAGATTCGACCTGTCAGCCGAACTGAAGTGGATCGAACAACTTCTTCGGCCAGTATCCTTAATTCATCTAAGGCTGATTCTTCAGGCTGTTTCCTTTTGTATTTACCATCTTCAGAAACTTCGATCTCTATTACCCTGATATGGGGTTCATAATATAATGCGTCGACCATATGGACTTGTTCCTTAAATGGATCCTTTTCTGCATGGACAATCTCGACATATCCATTCCTGAATAATATCAAATGTTGATGCATGAAGGAAGGTATACATTTATTGGAGTGGATCCAGTCTCTGCCTAGGAGAATGTTATAGTTACTTTTCACATCCACAACAAACATACCTTCATGCCGAATTTCTTGACCGACCTTCATCTGAATAGTTATGAATCCTTCTGCTAGTGTTTCCCCCTAGTGAAGTCGGTTATTGAGATATCGGCTTCATCCAGATCTTCTTTGTTCAAACCGAGTTTTCTAAGCATCCGGAGAGGCATGATATTGACACCTGCTCCATTATCCACCAATACTCTATTTATGGGGACCCCATTTATTTCGGTCTTGATATACAGGGGTCGAATATGATTAGTTAATGACATTGGTGGTTCTTCGAGAATAACTGATTGCCGAACTTCTTCTCCATCATCTGTGGTTTCGGCTTATAAAACATCACCATCCAAAGTGGAGGTTTGGCCCAGTCTCGGAAGGAAGTCACAAGGCAAGATAGTGACCATATTAATATTACCCCTACTGAATAGATTCTCATTTTCAGCATCCATAGGAGCTTTTGGTTCCTTCACTATGTCTTCACCATTGTTTTGTTCACACTTTGGGACCCAGACTCTTCGCCGCTTCACTTTCATATTAATCTCGTCAATGACAGGCTTCGGCTTAGGATTAATTTTGTAAATCTTTACTTGGAGCCCTTGCCAATTTCTGTTATCATGACGTAACCTTAATTCCGCTTCATCGGCCTTCATCTTGTTGCGGGCTTTGAACTTTCTTTTTGATCGATTTTATTATTGCTGGGCTTTGACCATCTGCAGTTGCTTCAGATTCGGCGGATAAATAAGCCCGTTCAGCCTGTTTTTGCCTTTTCCACCTCCTTTTCTGTGTCTTGGTTAGAATTAGTCTTCTAGTTTCTTGTGGCCCAAGTCTATTGAAGACACTCCTCCTTGGAGGTCGGTGTGATTCCCAAATATCAACAGACCGAGGCTTAGGTTTGAAGGATCTGTACCCTAATTCATGACTCGGTACCTATTTATCAATTTTTTTCTGTTCCTGATGTCTTTGCCTCGCAGGTTGCAATCTTTGGTCTTTAGCCTGATTAGTATCGGTCGATTTGCTGGGTGCAAAATTCCTACACTCTTTTCTCACGGTTTGATGTCCAATGCCCTCTTTCTCATGAGAAGTCTCTAGTCTCTTTCTCTTCGGCACCACATTTAATTCTTTCTTGAAAGATGGGCATACCAAGTGACCCTCGGTCCCTAAATGACCGTGAATGCCTTTATGAGAATCCACCCGAGTTGTTGGTTCGGACTCTTTGACCTCTTGCACTTTTCCTTTGGCTGAGAATTCTAATTTATCTCTTGGCCGATCAATCTTTCTTGGTTGACTTTGTCCGGATCCCAGAACTTTGATCCCAGTGGTATTGATTTCAGCCATCTTTACATCCCCTTTAGTGCTTTTAGGGAAGGGGTTCGTCTTTACTGCAGTTGATTTTCCTTTTGTTAGAAAAGCTAATCTTCCTTCTGATAATGCCTTTTGAACCACATTTCTAAAGACGATACAATTATTTGTTTTATGTTTGAAGGAATTATACCACTTACAGTAGTCCTTTTTTGCTCTTTCTTCATATGATGGAATAATATGGCCAGTCGACAAAACTATTTGGTTATCTTTCAATAAACAGTCAAATATTTCGTCATCTTTTGTTAGATCAAATGAATATTCCTTCGCAATTTTATTTGTTTCAGAGGTCTTCTTCTTAAAACTAGATGGTTTGTTTAAGGCCAAACATTCATAGGAATTCCCTACTTTTAACTCAGCCAAACATACCTCTTCATCTTCAGAGTCAGATTCTTCTCCCAGCTGCACATTTGACATTTCGACAGGATATCGGTAATAGGTGCCTTTGGACGAGGATTTTCTCTAATCTTTTTTCTTTTAGCAATCTTTCATAACTATTAACTCGATCCAATAGATCATAAAAATCCCTAAACCTGTGGCCCTCGAAGTGCTCCCTGATAGTAATATTCATACCACTGAAAGCTAGGCTCACCAATTCTTGCTCGGTAATGGTAGCGTTACAATAGGCTTTCATCTTTATGAACCGAGCCACAAACTTCTCAGTCGATTCTCCAAGCATCTGATAAGCCTTTGCTAAATCGGCCGAAGAAATAGTAGGGGGTGTGCGGTAGAATTCAGTGTGGAACATTTCCTCCAACTGCCCTTAAGTAGTTATGGAATCTACACGCAAGTTAGTATACCAGGTAAAAACAGTTTTAGTAAGAGAATTATCGAATAAGCGAAGTTTAAGAAAGTCTTCGGCTGATGCTTCTCCATATTGCGTTGTGAAATGGGAAACATGCTCTACCGTACTTGCGTTATCTTCCCCCGATAATAAAATAAATTCAGGAATTTTAAATCCCCTGGGGAAAGGATATACTTGGTCTATCCAGTTTGGGTAAGGCTTCCTGTATACTGGACGAGTGTTCTCCTTAAAATCAATGCCCATCCTTCTTAACACCCTCATCAGATCACTGTCAATCGGCTGATTAGCACGATTATCTCTTTCTTGTTCTCGAGCTCGATCATTATAGACTGGATTGTCTTGCCAATGGTTCGACAGTCTGTCATTTCTTTGTCAAAGCTCAGGCTCATATATCCCTCTATCTTGGCCATTATTTCTGTATAAATCATGAGGTTGGAAATCATTACCTTGAAGAGCGAGACCGTGACCCTCATTATAGCCATCTCAGTCATGTCTCAATAAATTGACTTCACCATAACGGCGCTTGGGAACATTATTTCTCCTAGTCTCAGGTATATTTCTTCTCAGCTGATCACCGAAATTTCTTCTTTCGGCCATATCCTCGTTTCTACCTTCCATCAGTTCTGAAAAATGAGTCAAGGCCGTTGTGAAATTTTCTAAACTTCGATCAATGGTTCGCTGTACTGTCCTGTTTTCCTCCACTATTGGCCTCATGACCATAGCAATATGTTCAATCATCCCCATATACAAGTCATTGTTTACTTGGGAAACGTTGTCGATAATGGCCATTTGATCAGTTTGGCTTAAAAGCATTAGCCTCGGAGGCGGGAGTTGTCTATCATAATCAGGATCCCTGATATTTTTCTTCTGTTCACCGGTGGTAAAAGGGTCTCGGGCGGTGATTCGCCTTGTCGATAATCCTAGACACAACGCTGTCCTGTTGAGGGGGTCGGCCATAGTCGGATGACTTGTTTCTTTCCTATTTTCCAGACCATGTTCGATCTGGTTTGCTCCACTCTGTGCATCGGCCGCTCCAAGTGTTGCATCTTTTCCAGTTCTAGAGTTAGACATATTCCTGACTTAAGCGATAGGGTCCCACTGGGCGTGCCAAAAAGATGTTAACCCTAAAAATTAATTAATTTAGATTGTTTAATTAGGTCCCTGTTACAGTACTATCAGTCCTCTTGATTAGTGTTGATTGTTGCTATTTTTGGTGTTTTCTGGTTTAATAAACAATAAAATAACCTAGATCTGATGTATATAGGAACCAAAGTACCGTCAACAGTGAATCTAGAGATCTGTGTGATTAAAAAATTAATTTGAAAAGACAAATATATAGGCTGCTGGAGCCGTCAATCAATCAAATCAGAGGTCTGATATTTAGGTAGTGAATACCGTCAATCAAAGAAAAGAGAGTAGTATGTAGGTTGTCGCCGTCAACTGGTTGATCACAGCAAAACAATTTTGAGAGAATTTGGTTTTGTATTGAGTTGAGTGATACTTTACAACGTGTTTTTCCAACCTATTTATAGGAGCTATACATGGGTATTTTAGTATATAAGAACCAAGTAAATCTTAATCCTAATAGAAAAATAAATCAACTGGGCTTATTATAGACAAAACAGGCCCACGTAAAACTTAATTTATAAAATTATCTGTACAATTAATCCTATTGATATTCAGGCCCAATTCCCTTTTCAGGTCGGCGTCAACAGTATGAAAGAAAAATCCATGAATTTATAAGATAAAAAATCTATAGATTTCATGTGCAAATTTCATTTTTGTCCTTGACAAAAAAAAAAAAAATGATATGAGAGAATATTCAAATTGAAACACTTCATCATGTGTGTTTGTCTCTATGTGTGTGTGTTTGTATGTATATATATTTCAAAAAAAAAAATGAAACACTTCATCATTTTCAAGGGTAAATTGACAAAAATCAGATTTCATCATTTAAAAAAAAAAAAAAGAGAGAGATTATTAAAATACCTCATCCTATGAGGTATTTTAAATCCTTCATTTTTTAAGGATTTCAACAATTCATGGATTGTACAATATAAAAAAAATTAAACCAAATAATAAATTTAATAGAAATTCATGGATTGTTCAAATTCATTCATACCAAACACTCACTTAATATTTGTATTATATAAAATATTTCTTAGTAAACTTGGCAAAAAAAAAAATTGAATCTCATAATCTTATTATATAGTTTTATAACAACTTAATTACTTACAAATTACAATAATAGGCTAATAACTTAGTTATTGAGTTCATATCTCAAAATATAAAGGTAATTGTATAGAAATTAAAAAAAATTATTAAATAGTCTAAATTATAAGAAAAAATAAATATATATAAATAACTAAATTATTTTTTTCATAAATATATGTGAAGTTATTAAACATTAATTTAGTGTATATAACAAAAAACAAATAGGGGTAAAACTGAAAAAAAAAAAATAACTAATGTCTCTTTAATTTTTAAAAATAAATCCAATCAAAACAATTTTTTTAAAATGATAGGATGGAGTATTATATAAGAACTTATAACTATAATAGAAAGTCAAACGAATCTTTCTATTTTCTAAATGTTCATGTGGATAATCATAGTCAATTATTTGTTAATTATGGAGTTAAGACTTAATTGAAAATAGCAATTTTAAGTTACAAGAAAGCAGTTTCAAGAAAAAAAAAAAAAAAAAAAAGTTACTAGAAAGCTATATTTAGCTAGCTATAGTTGTGTTGCTAATTCTAGTTAATAACCCAACTCAAGGCGGGTTCAGAAAAAATTATAAGTGGGAGTAATTAATTTTTAAACTCATGCGTAATTATATATACACACAACCTGTGAATAAGATTATGAAGAGATAATATGAGTTAAAACTCTTTTTATTTTTATTTAATTTTATTTTTAACTTAAATAGTGATATAAATTACAAGTAGAGGAATGCTAGCCACACTCTCCTTCAACACTCTTCATTTTATTGGTCCACCATATATACTGTTTTCAATAAAATTACTTATATTATTATGAAGAGAGAGAAAATAAAATAGAACTATATTTAATTTTACCTAAAAAATAAGTTATTTTCTCTCTCTTCATAATAATATAAGTAATTTTATTGAAAACAGTATATATGGTGGATCAATAAAATGGAGAGTGTTGAAGGAGAGTGTGGCTAGCATTCCTCATTACAAGTATAACTTTAAAATTATATGAAATATAAAATATTTATAAGTTGTAATTTAGTAGAGAGTAAAATGGTAAAATTTAATGGAACACGTTTATAAATATGTATATTTTAAGAAAAAAAATTTAAAAGTTAGTGGAGTCAGTTATCTCCACTGCTCTCTTAATAGATCCGCCCCTGACCTAATTGTTCCTGCTATTCTAGTTCATATTTTACAATTTCCCATGATCTAATTTATCACTTCATATGCTAGATCTCTTGAAGTATAAAGCTTAATTATAAATTATTAATATTATTATAATGGAAACATAAGTAGATTTTGCAGCTTCTTGTGCTTGGTGACCCTATTTTTTTAAAGAAATTGGGAGTTCTCAACTTCTCATGGAGTGGCAAAAATTGTCAAACCTGTCTTTCTTACTTTGCTGGAATTTGCAGTTATCATAGGAAAAAAATTATTAGAATTCACTAATCTAGTTTTTGAATTGGGTTTGTGGTTAACTAATAAGATATATGTATAGTTAGATATATGAGTTTTTAATTTAATAATATTGAAATCATATCATTAATAAATCTTGAATCTTAAATTTAAGTTTTAGCTAGTCAGTGTTAAATTTATAAATAAAAAAAAAACATTTTAAATAACAAAATAAATATTGAATATAACAATAATTTAACATCATTACCTATGTTGAAATTTTTATAGTAGTATTTTTAAAATTTTTTGTTATAGAAGTTTATATATTAGGTCATATTGTTGCTAATTGTTATTAATATTAAAATTTTGTCTTTTAACTGCATATAGACCTTACTTTTAAAAAAAGGTATTTATTGTAATAAGATATCTATTATATTTATATTTATAGGGTGTATACCACCTACAAAGTAGATAACTATTTTTCTCTTTGGGTATATTAAAAACTATATATAAAGTGTAAATGTTATCATAAAATATACTTTGCACTCATTTGAAAAATAAAATCAATGCTTCTGTCATATCAATTTAAAATAATTAAAACGGTATATAAAGCAGCCATAGAATCAATATTTGACTAAACTAACTAGTAATACCTCATTCTCATCTTTTTCCTTTCCCAAAAAAAAAAAAAAAAAAAAATTACGATTAAAGTCTTTGAAGTTTGCCTAAATTAATTATTTAGTCCCTACTGTTTGAGAAAATGAGCTATTTAATCTCTGAAATTTCATTTTGTTACACTAAATAGTCGTTTTGTTAATTTTTCCATTAAAAATTTGTAAAAAGTCTAAAATACCCTTTATTTACAATTAAAATTTTCATTTCATACCATCTCTCTCACACTAATCCCAGAAACCATAATACAACAATCTTCATAACATTTTAATATATATATATTTTTGGATTTATGATGATTTTTATATTTTTTTTTCTTGGATTTAAAAAAAAAATATAGGTTCATGAAAGATATGTTATGAGATTGAGGAGGAAAATTGCAATTCCATGAAAGAAAATTTAGTTTCACCCAGATCTTGATCATTAAACGGAAAAAAAAAAAAAAAAAAAACTCAAAAATTCATCAATTTCACATCAATGGAACATTCAGAAGAAAAAAAAATTCAAGAAACACAACCTGAAAACAAAAACAAAACCCACCGAATAAGACTGATTATTCAATATAGCCACTTGAACTGAAACAAATTCAAGCCATGAGAAAATTCAATGGCCATCAGATTGCTGCCCAAGCCCATTTGGGCCAAAATCCAGCTAACAAAAACGTTACTAATGGTAGACCTCTTTTATCATCACCAAATCAAGAAAATACAGAGCACACAAAAACTATATTTGGGTTTGCATGAAACTATATCACCAAATCAAGAAAATACAGACCAAGTATGAAAGGCTCTAGCCATTAATTAGTTTTTAAAGAGAAGCATAAGCAAGAAACCAGTCGGGGAAGAGGTGACCGTTGCAAGCTCGATCCCAGCTCTGATCTAGACAGCAACGTCGCTCCACGTCGGTCGTCATTGACAGTCCAACTTCATCTCGCGAGGTAATTGCGAACAAGCACCAACGTTCATCTCGAACTAGATGCATCGCGAATCAGTTTCATCGTGAACCAGCTTCATCTTGCCAGGTCGCACCGCCAACGCTCGTTCCATTGTCGACGTTCGTGCTCTGTTTGTCACCGATCAGCATGGTCCTTTGCTCGTCGTCGATCAATCTAGTCCTTTGCTCGTTGTTGTTATTGCTGGTTCAAATGCTACTTCGACGTCTTTTGCTTATGAGTTACAATTTTAACACACAATTTGTTTCAATTATGGCACAGAGATGATATGATAGGGGAGGCGTAATTTTGGTATTTAAAATTATTATTTTTATTATTATTTAATTTTTTGATGGAAAAATATAAAAATTTTGATAGAATGATTATTTAGTGTAATGGAATGAAATTTCGTGGATTAAAAAACTCATTTCTCAAACTGCAGGGATCAAATCATTAATTTAGGGAAACTTTAAAGACTAAATCGTAAATTATCTAAAAAAAATCTCACCTTTTTCTTTTTTGGAATATTTCAAAAAAGGATTGTTACCTTTCTATATGATTCAAAATAACAAATTTAAGTGTATTTATTATATTATCAATTGTATAAAAATAAAATTTTTATTTTATATATATATTCTTAAATTACGTGTAAAAAAAAAAGTGACAATTTTTTTTTTTGAGACGAAAGCAGTACATTTTTGTAAATTAATTAATATTATTTGAGTTTTATTATTATGAAATGTAAATCATCATCAATGCAATCATTTATTAGAAGAATTTAAAATGGTTGCTGAAATTGATAATAATTACATGATTATGATAGATTATTTTGTCTGTGAATCAGGACCTCAATAATTTATGATCATTTTGAAATTTGATTTGTTTCATTCATGGTTATTAATTGTCTCTAGCATAATGGTTTTCAACCCACAAAGAATAGATTAATTAATTTTTGTATTGAAAATTTTAATTTGTATAATCATATATTCATATTACAAGAAAAATATTTTCTTTCCCTATTTTAAGAACATATTTAATTAAATTATCGTATTCAACCTTTTTATAATATCAGTATTGATATTTTTTTTTTACTAAACCCTAAATGATAATAAGTTTTTTTTATAGAAATGTCATGAATCTTCATTCATAATTAAAATAGTATATTTTGATTCGAAAATAAAAATATAAAATACATCAAGAAGTACAATAAAATGATTTGAATTTCTTATAATATTCTCCAATGGTAATGATAGAGTATTAGAATTAGCAATTCAGTAAGAAGCATGTTCAATTTAATAACTATTAAGTTATAAATCGATTATTTTTATATATTTGAATAAGTCAGATTGTTTGAATATCAATAATAAATTGAAAACTATGAAAATAAACTTAAAAATCATAAATAATTTAAGAGAACAAAATATTTATACAAGAGAATAACAAACTATTTATAAGAAAGAAGAATAAGTAAATCTCATAAAAAATAAAAAATCATTAAAAATAGACTAAAAATAAGACGAATAATAATAAATTTATGTAAAAAAACACACATATTAACAGATCTATAAGTATCTCTATTTATTAAATAGAAAAATTTAAGTAAAAAAAATAAAGGAACCACCGCCGATTAAAAGAAAAGATCGGTAATGGCTGAAAGAAAAAAAATTTAAAAAGACAATAAGAAAAAAAAACAGCTAGGGTTTTTCTAAATGATAATAAGTATTAATAAGCAAAAAAATTTTGTTTTAATATTTTAATTATTAATTTAAATCACTAACTATTAAGTTTTAAAAATATTACTTTAATAATCATATTTATATAATACCTTCAATGAGAAATTGGAAACCTAAACATCAATAGCTGCCTTCAACATCCGATCTAAATAGACAATATGATATGAATAGTTTTGCTTCAAATGAATAAAAATAAATAAAATTTAAAAAGTTTGGAGGTGCTACATACATATATGATATACGTTTAAAAATATTCGTAAAATAAATAGATAAAAATAAGATGAAATGCAATAAAATTTTAAAAGGCGAATTAATAATATTTTAAAAATTACATAAACTATGCAAGTATAAAATCAAATTTTAAAAAGTTTGAGAGCTATTACTAATTATTTTATTTAAAATTAAAATTAAAATTAAAATCAGCGATTTGATAATTAAAAATTTATAAAATCAAATTTTAAAAAGTTTGAGAGGTATTACTAATTATTTTATTTAATAATTAAAATTAAAATTAAAATCAGCGATTTAATAATTAAAAATTTAAATTTTTTTATAATTAGAAGGACTCAAACTATAATGTCAGGCTTGTAGTTCCAACACCTTTTGGCGGTGTCAAAATCCTATGTTACCTTTTTTTATTCAAAAATTATGCCCACTATGTGTACGCGGGTGTGACATATGAGGCATAAACCCAAATGTTGTTAAAATCAAATTGAAGGTTAAACCAATTTTTCTGCTGATTTGTGGTTTGATTGGTCTGATTAGTTGGTCTGATTTATTTAATTTAATTCTTGCATTTTTTTTTATTTTTTAAAATTTTATCAAATTCAAAACGGTATTGTTTTGCAAATTTCGGTCCGACCTATTTACCGATTTTCTCCTGTTTTTTCGGATTGGACCTGTTTTTTCCGTTTTAATGATTTTTTAATTTTTTGTAACTTAAAAACCAAACCAATAGTCAGTTTTCGATTTAATCAATTCTACTAGTCAGTCTGATGCGATTTTAACAACATTGAATAAACCACATTACCATATTTACCCTTATTTAATTAAACTTCATTGAATAGTCAATTATCTTACAATATTTTATTTGAAAAATATCCATACTAAATATTGAATTTATTATATTTTATTTATTTATTAAATATCTAAACTTTAATTTCTTTATATTAAATTTCTAAATTTTAATTATTTTTCACCTTAAAAATTTTATTGATAATAAAAAAAATTTGTGAAAATTTCGTTAATAATAATTTAAAAATATTGAAAAATGAAATTATTTATTTATAATAAAATTATGTAAATACCATAATACTTACTTTTAAAATAATTTATTTATTTTTATAAATTTAATTTCGAGAGAAACTCGAACTAATAAATTATATAAATATCCTAATATTTACTTTTAATAACGTTAGATTTAAATTGAAATTCAAAATTTCTTAATATTGGATTTATACTTGATTTTGACAATTCTAATATCATTAAACTAAAAGTTCATTAGTAAATAATCTTATTTGAAACATTATATTAATTTTTTTTAAAGTATCGGAAGAAAAATTTTAAAATCGGTGGTATTCAAACCCTAACTTTTAATTCTAATTGTTTAATCATTAATTAATAATATCATTTTTTATTTTTTAAAAAAATACACTAATATTGTTAATATTTTAATGAGTATTATGTGATTATAATATCATTATCAACTAGTATTATGTGATTATCAAAAGGATTAATTTGTCTTATAATTAGAAACTTGATTTAGATATTATCCTTTGGCATGCACATATCAATTATTAACCATTATATTTTGATTTTTTTTTCCATAGGAAATAGTATTATTATTATTATTATTATAAGGAGTGTTGTTTGAAGTTTCACCTGCTTGAGTGCCAGTTGGTAGTATGATAGTTTTTAAAAGTCTTCTATTACCTCTCTTAGTCAACACATCACCCTCTTATCCCTTTCTCCAGTCATCTTCTCAATCAATGCTCATTCGACCCCACCACCCGCGTCCTTTGTGTCACTCTTCTCCCTCCTCTTCCCCTCCTACTCCACCACCTGTCCCACTTCACCCTCAATTGCTTAAATTGTTAAAATGTACTATATAACTTGACATTACATAAATAAATGTAATTAAAAAAATTATAAATTTTTTTATTTAATTATAGTTCATTATATTTATTAAATTATATTTAAGATTATATATATATATTACATCATAATTTAAATGATAAATTACGCAACAGGAAATTTTTTTTCCATTTCATAAATCCCTTTTATATATTTTAAGATTTCAATTCGAGATCTCTTAAAAAATATTATAAATTTTTATTGTTAGAAAGTTTTTTTAATGACGTATTAAATATTATATTAAAAATATTAATTACATACTATTAAAAAGTATTTTTAAGTAAATTTCATACATTTTATTTTTTAAAAATAAACAAATAATCATTTTCTAATTTACATTTTACTAAAAAAATATGTTTATAATATGTAATAATTATCTCAAAAAGAAATAAGTAACAATCAAATATTTATATATCTATTAAAATTAAATCTCTCTCTTTAT
>CATKHJ010869988.1:0-18890 GCA_949750685.1 Vernicia montana
TAAACCTTGTAAATGGTCTTTAGTGTTATTGATTTCTCCAACCCCTAAACTCATCACATGGGCTTTGGTGTTGTTGAAATCTCTAACCCCTAAATCCATTCTTTGGGCTTTAGTGTTAGACAAAACTTCATAACCTCTAAACTAGCTTTTACCATATCACATATGGGCTTTAGCTATTTAGTGTTATTTATTAAGCTCAAAATTAATTCCTTTTAATTATCCATAGACTTATTCAATTTAATCCTTCTCATTTATATCATATATAAATTAGGATTTAATTGATAAAGAAATCTTTATGGATTTAAACTTCATGATATATTAGGGTCCTTGTAAATTTAATTACAAGTTTAATCCTTTTACCACTAATTAATTAATTAAACACTTTAATTAATTATTATGGTAAACCTTTTATACTTGAACGGTGAATACTTTTGGGTGTGTGACTTTCTAGATTTATGTCTAATTAGCAATGGGATTGGAGAAAATATTTTTCTCTACTAATGTGAAATCCTTATTCCACCCTTAGTCCCATAAGTCATGAGTGACGTCTAGCAAAACATATCATAACTATCTAATTAAAATGAATGTAAGTGTTTGATTACTTGTCCATTTCATGAACCATTGATCATAACTAACGTACACTAAAATCCTTTCATTACGAAATTCTAATCTTAGCTACGGTCATGGATTTGTCAAATCCTAATATGTTTTGATCATATGTCTATATCTCAATTCTAATTCTTGATAAAATTGATTCCCACTAGAAACTATTTCTAGTGAATCTTAACTACCTCAGCAAAGGATTTGATTATCAAGAATAATCATATAGTATAGGATTTCTTCATTGTTTATTCAAGTTAATGAATTCTTTCTTGGCGATCACTTACCTCCATACATAACTAGTTAAAACTATCGCATGCCTTATACCTTTACATGAATAGCATCAGTATGTAAACAGTAATAAATCCTAACCACCAATAAATGAGATACAGTGTCCCTTAAGTCAAAGGACTATATGTAAAATAATGACATAGACGATGATTTATTGACTAACAATAAAACTCCATACTATCATCATCATCATCATCTAGTGAACGTAGCACCAGCAGTTAACAGGATTCCACAGCTTGTTCTTCCATGACAAGTCCCCAGGAAGCAACCTCCTGTGGACATTGAAGCCGTTATAGATGTTGTTGAAGAACTATATGGACTTGGTCTTAGACAAATAAGTCGTTTGTAATTTCATAAGCTGTATCCTACTACTATAGACCAAGAGAATCCATATCCCAAGGGATATAGAATTCCTGACTTCACTCTATTCTCTAGGGAGGATGGCCAATCTATTATAGAACACATTGCAAGGTTCACCATACAGTGTGGAGAACTAGCCAACTATGAAAATTTCTCTCACTTCAAACTCAGGTAGTTCCCTAATTCGCTAACTAGTGCAGCATTTACCTGGTATACAACTTTGCCTAGGAATTCCATACTAACTTGGCAGGAGATGGAGTGTCAATTCCATACTCAGTTTTTTAAAGCTGAGCCAGAGGTGTGCATAGCAGAATTGTCTAGAGTGACGCGAAGAGCTAGGGAGACTGCAAATAAATTTATAGCCAGGTTCAAAAAGATGAGGAACCGCTGTAAGGTTTTTCTACCTGATACTGAGTTTGTGAAGATGGCCCAGAAAGGCCTCGACATAGAACTGAGGAAGAAATTCCAAGGTATGGAATTCAAGGAGTTTTATGAACTAGTTGCTAAGGTAACAGAGTATGAAGAACTGTTACAAGAAGAAAACCATAAGAAGAGAGTTGCTATGGGAACCTACTTCTAAGAGATCTCTAATCCTGAGATTGTTATGGCGGATCTAGCTAGTTCGGGTTCCTGCATTTGTCCATCACTAGTAAAAAAGGCACCAGATGCATTAAAAAAATCCCAAGTCTCCAGTACTCAACAGCAGTATACTTTTGATGTTTCCAAGACAGAGGAGATATTTGATTCCCTGCTGCAAGAGAAATTCATCAAGTTGCCTATGGATCACAAATTACCAGCTAGGGATGAAGTCAAAGGCAAAGACTACTGTAAGTATTACAATTCCTAAAACCATTATACTAATACTTGTTGGGGGTTTCCATAATGTGGTACAGGATAGAATCAACAAGGGAATACTGAAATTCCCTTAGAAAAAGGAAGCTATACTCATATACAAAGATCCATTCCCACCAGTGGCTACTATCAACTTTGTGGCCATTGATCTCAAATCCCTAGTGATTTCAAATGACAAGCGAAAAGACAGAAGTTCATCAAAGGTTCGAAAGGAGAAAAACTTTAGGCTATGGATTCCTAAACCTAAGCCATCTCACCTCATAGATAGGCTGCCGAAAAGATTACTAAGAGTAACTCATCAATACAAGTTCCACATAAACCAACCTCGGTTCATTATTCCTTCTGCTGTGGAATTAACTCACAAGAGGCAATGTGTTGAACATAAGAAATTCCCCAAGCCACTCACTAGGACTTAAAAGCGCAGTCTATAGAGACAAAGAGCTGAGGCCAGAAGACAAGTCAATCCACAGGACTTTCCTCTTACGGAAGTCAACATATTTAAATTCAAAAGACAAGCTACTGAGGATTTAGAGAGTTTTGATGAAGATTTACTAGGGGAACCATCTGGTAAATTTGACTTTAAGGTATTCTACTCTAAACCTCCTAGTGTTGATATACCTATAGAGTCTATTGTTGCTACATGATGGGATGTTGTGGAATCCATTGAAAGCTTTAGTTTAGACAGTGTGGGGAGATTTATGGTAGGGAGTATACCTATTCCTTATGGATGAGCTACTATGAATATGACACTACCTGCTAGTTTTCAATCTAAACCTGCAGAGGAGGATGTCATTGAAATCCAGGTTCCTAAGGTCACAACTCTTGATTCGCGGTGACAACTCTTGATTCGTGGTCACAACTCTTATGACGCGGTCATAACTCTTGTGTTGCGGTGGTAATTCTTGTGTCCGAGATCACAACACTTGTGTCAAAACTTTTTTCAATCAACACAAAATTACCCAAAGCAACATATACAATGGTTTTACATAGAAATTAAGTGGCTTTGAGACCAATTGAGGGAATATTGGGCGCAAGCGGAAGCTAGGTGATGGGGTGAAATTTCAAACAATTTAAAATTTCACTTCACCCATTTGAGTCCAACATCCATTCAAGCATTCAATTAATTAGTGTGTAAAACTCATATAAGAAGAAAGAAGAAGAAAATGGTAATCGAATTACCTCTTGAAGCATTTGATCTTTGATTCTTCTTCCTTTCTTAAAAGTTTCCCAAGTGTGAAGCCTTTAGATCATCCACACTAAGTTTCACCTTCAAGATTCCCTTTGGTTTTCTTTAATGTTCTTGAATTCCTCTCTTGGTTGCCCAAATAAATTCAAGATCTTCTTAGACAGACCTTTAGTGAATTGATTTCTTTTCGTTGCTATGGATAGAACTTTCTTCAACAATAAACTTTTGTTGTTTCATAAAGAACAAAGAACAAGAATTGAAGAAACAAGAATTTTGAAGAACCCTTCTTCTTTTTCCTTTTCTCTCTGAACTTACTCACTAATATTGCTATATGAAAGATGAACATTATTGCCCAATATGCACCAAGAATGGGGGGTTGAATTGGTGGGTAATTAAAAAATAATAATTAAATAAGGAAGAAGGAAGAAAAGAAAGAACACAAAAATTCATAGTAGTTCGGATTATAACCAATCCTACATCCATTCTCCAACCTCAATTGAGTATTTTACTATTAATGGAGTTTTACAAAGTTCACTCCTAACTTAGTGTTTAAGATCACACCAAACTATACAAGTGTTTTCCCAAGGCTCACACTCAAACCCTTCAAGTGTTTTCACTAGGCTCACACTCAAACCTCTCAAGTGTTTTCACTAGGCTCACACTCAAACCTCTCAAGTGTTTTCACTAGGCTCACACTCAAACCTAAATAAGATTTTTCCTTCCCAAACCTATCAAGTGTTTAAGGCTAACACCCAACTCTTGAGCAATGAATGCTCTTACAACAAACACAAAATGTGTTAAATGAAGTTTAAGGCTTAAGAAATGAAAATACAAGAGTTTGGCCATAAAGAGAAGTTATTGGTTATTATTGATGGACTTTGGAGGGAGTATTTATAGCCTCCCAACACCAAAGAGCCGTTACAAATGGGGCTTAGCCAAATCTCTTCCTAATAGCTAGAAAATCTTTATTAAACGCACTATCAAAGCTGAATCACGATCGTGAAGTCTTAATTGCCGTCGCAATGACCTTTTAGTGGTCGCTACTGAAGAATCACGGTCGCTATATTAATATGCCTCAACGGCTAATGACACGTGGCAGATCTTTATTGCTTGATCAATATGACCGTTTGCACTTTTTCTCTGCCTTATGAATATTGCAGGCGCGCTTTCTATGTTGCGGTGGCAAAATGTCTTTCACGTTCGACATTACAGTTGCGACTATGATCGCGAACCTCTATGGACCATTGTCAAATTTAGGCCTCTTGGCTTGAATTGATTAGTGGTCGCGACATGCCTATTGTCGGCAGGACTTAGAAGTCCAGCAAAATACTTAGAGATTCTTCCAAATTCTTGATTCCCAAGTATTACTAAGGCATTTTATCTGTAAAAATATACTTAGATAAAACATTAGTACAATTCAATTTGATTGTCAAGATCAAAATAGAAATTGACTAAATTGGACACTCAATTTAGGTCAACAAACATAAAACCTAGCAAATTAAACATCAACATCTTCCTTTTATAGCCAAAAACCCTTTGTTGGCTATTAGGGAACCATTTAGATATTTAAAATGGTTTATTGACTTTAAGCAAAATTGAAATGTCCATTTTACCCTTTAAAGTTAATAGATATTTCCATAATGCCCTAAATGAAGAAATGACTATCTTAAGCTTGGTGGAAAATCTCTAACCCCTAAACTCATCACATTGGCTTTAGGGTTAGTGAAAATCTCTAACCCCTAAACTCATATCACTAGTAAAATTTCTTTTTGGTAAGGTTATTTGAAAGTTTTTGTTTTTGTTTTTATTTTTTTTTTGAGATTACTAGTTGAATGGGTAATCTGTATGTTAATATATTTGTATATTTGGTAATTATCTTGATTTTAGGTTCTTGATTAGGCTTGATTATAGGTTCCTAATTAGGCTTTCAATTTTTGTATATATAAAGGTGTTCCTTCATTGTATAAGACACATAAAATAATAAAGAATTCTTCTTTATTTTAAGTTTTTTCTTTATTTTAAGTTGGTATCAAAGCCAACCTTTTAAGGTTAGTTTCATCCTTGAGATTTGTGCCTTTCTTTTCTAGTCTTTTTTTTTTGTCTTCTTGTATTGGTTGGTGGTTGTTGCACTTATACACGGTACTCTGGTGGTCAATTTTTTGCCGTTTTGGCTTCGTATCCGATGACCGGACCTACAACGGAATCGTAACTCGACCTCACGGGCCGGTCAAAGTCCCTGTGAAGCTTGCTCACTCACCTCACATGCTCCACGGGCCTGCACCATCTGCATCAGTCTGTTGTCCAGTCATTGCTCGCCATGTCAGCCAGCATACTTCTGGTTCAATCCAGATAATCGAACCTATTCATAAGAGTTTGATAGACCGATTCGCTTTTTTTTTTTATCAGTTTTCTTACAACCCAGACCGGTTCCCAAGGTTTTCCACCCTCCTAAATTCTTTTTTGAGGTCAGTTTTTTTAAATCCAGCCTCTATCTATCAGTTTCATATTCAAGTATTCTATTTTTTGCACTATTTTTTTTTTTTTTGCTACCATGGTTGCTTATGATAATTCTCATTCTGTAACCCATCCTATTACTGTGATTTTTTATAGTTCCAATTATGATTTATGGGCTTAAGAGATGTGTAGTTTTCTAAAAAAGAGACTTATTTGGGGCATTGTTACTGGTGAAATTATTAAACCCACTCAACAGGCTGATGAGACAGAAACAAAGTTCACCGAAAGGTTGGATCAATGGGATAGCAAAAATCATCAGATTTTAACTTGGTTTTGAAATACTTGTCAACCGAATATTAAGTTGGAATTTCGTCATTTTGACTGTGCTAAGGATGTTTGGGATTTTTTATAGACACGTTTTTCATTTTTGATGATGTTCATCAATTCCAACTTTATCGTTGACTTCATCGTATGCATTAACAGCCTGACCAAACTATTCATAATTATATTTCTGAGTTACAAAATTTATGGGATCAATTGGCAGCCTATGATCTTGTTTGGCCTGATACAACCTCTGCAACCATTTATACTACTATCCGAGATCGCCAGCGTGTATGGCATTTACTTATGAATCTTTGTGCCGAGTTTGAGTCTATTTATGTTGCTCTTCTTCATAACAATCCACTCCCTAAACTTGACACAGTCATTCGAGAGGTATTTTCTGAGGAAACTTGACTTAATACTCTTCGTGCTGAGCGATCTCTCCCTTCTACAGATGTGGTTTTTACTTCTCCTTCAGCTACTGCCATCATCTCTACTTCCTCCAAGGGATTTTGCAGATATTACAAACAAAAAGGACACTATATTTCTGCTTGTCCAAACTTGAAGCTAAAGACAAGCACTCCGGCCAGGGTAATTTAACCAAATCTCATAATCAGTCTCGGTCCTTGAGTATTTCTACTGGTACTGCTACCACTGAGGGTTCTACTTCTGAGGATACTTGTCCTCGTTTTTCCTTGAAAGACATTCAAGAAATTCTTCAATAGATCCAATCTAACTCTGGTACTCCTTCTTTCCCTGTCATATCTGTCACTTCAGGTAAATTTACTTCTTGGTTCTATGACTCTACTTGTTGTAATCATATGACCTCTGACTTTAAATTATTTAGTTTTGTCTCCACTCCCACTTATACACCGATTGTCTACACTACTAATAATTTAAAATGAAAGGGGAGGCTAAAGTGCCTGGAAATAATTATATAACACAGACTCTAGGAAAAGAGACACCAATTAGATCTTGCAAAATCAACTTCTTAAGGTCTAATGGAGGCTCACTAAGATCATTGCATCCAAGAACAAAATTAAAACCCATATTGGCAAGGTAATTTGCACATCTATTGCCTTCACGTCTGAGACACACCTCCCACTCTTGTTGAAGAAGTCTCTAAATCTCTTTAACTAGAGCCAAATGCTTCAAAGACCCATTAAAGCCCTTACTCAGACCATCAATCACAGTTTTGTTGTCAGCCTCCAAAATGACCCTCCTATAGCCCAACTGCCAAGCCAACCGTAAACCATGAATGATGCCCCATAATTCAGCCATAACCACACTGCAAATACCCACATTTTCCACAAAGCCCCCTCTCCATTCACCATTGTCTGTTCTAACTAAACCACCAGCTGCAGCTCGCCCAATACTAGTATGCAAAACACCATCTGTATTGATTTTGCACCAACCATTACCGGCCTACTCCAACCAATCAGATGCTCCTTCCGATGAACACCATTCCTAGCTAAAACATCCTTACACTGCTGATAACTTCATCTTGCATATTAAACATATAGGCACAATTTCTAATTCACACTTATCATTATTCGATGCCTTTTATGTGCCCAAGCTATCTCTCAATCTTATTTATATTGTTCAGTTATGTGAACTTGATGTTGATATAACCTTTTCGAGTCATGGTTGTACTATGCAGGATTCACAGACAGGCAAGATTCTTGGGACAGGCTGTGAGTTTGGTCGACTGTTTGAGCTTGTTTCTCTCTAACTACCCTCCCGAGTTGTTGCAGCTGTCACCTCTTCTAATATTTGGCACTTGCATCTTGGTCATATTTCTCCTTCTAGATTAGGCCCTTTGATTCTAGTGGATGTTTAAGATCTGTTAAAAATGAACATTTTGATTGTGTTTCCTGTCAACTTTCAAAACATCATGCTTTGCCATTTAATATTAGTGACTCTGTTTCTTCTGCACCATTTGATCTTATTCATTCTGATATTTGGAGACCTGCCCCTTATGTTACCATGGGTGGTTCTAGATATTTTGTTATATTTGTTGATGATTATTCTTGGTATACATGGATTTATCTTATGAAAAATCGATCTGAGTTATCTCACATTTGTATTCAATTTGCTACAATGATTAACACTCAATTTTTCCACAATATTAAAGTTTTTTGTATAGATAATTCTATGGAATACCGAGACACTAAACTCTGTCAATTTTTTGCCATACATGGTACTATTATTCAACATTCATGTCCTGGTACTTCTCAACATAATGGTCATGCAGAATGTAAACACAGGCATATTTTGGATAATGTTCGATCTCTTTTTGTCCTAAGATTTTATGGGATGAAGCCGCTCTTACAGCAGTTTATACAATTAATCGTATCCCTTCTCCTATCATCAATAATGTTTCACCTTATAAGCGTCTCTATGGTCATTGTCCCGAGTATCACAATTTTTGAGTTTTTGGATTTGCTTATTTTGTACATCTTCAGTCACACAAGTATACTAAATTATAACCTCAAGCTCGATTGTGTTGTTTCTTGGGATATGACATTGAACATAAGGGTTATCGGTGTTAGGATCCTCTATCTCAGCGTCTTCGTATTTCCCGTCATGTCACTTTTTGGGAACATAAGATGTTTTCTTCCATATCTACCTTTAGAGTCACCTCATCTTCTTCTTTCTTTACTGATCCTACTATCACTTTATTTCCTGATGATTCTCTTGCAGATTCAATTGGCTCAAACAGCTCTGATCTACCTTAGCCCACGCTTGATGATCTTCCTTCTGTGGATTCTCAACCTTTTTCGTCTACTGTTCAGCCCTTCTTTGATCCTCCACTTCATCGTTCCTCTCATGTAAGTCAACCCAATATCACCCTTTGCAATTATCATTGTTATTCTACCATTGTTTCTCTTTATGAGCCTCGCACTTTTTGTGAGGCTAGTACTAACCCTTTATGGCAGCAAGCAATGGCAAAAGAACTCAATGCACTTACTTCTACACATATATGGGATTTGGTTGATTTACGTTTAGACAAATCTATGGTGGGTTATAAATGGGTCTATAAAATCAAGACTAAGGTTGATGGTTCAGTAGAACGATATAAGGCTCGACTTGTAACTAAATGATTCACCCAGGAATATGGGACTAATTATAAAGAGATTTTTGCTCCTGTAGCCCGCATCACTTCTGTGCGTACCCTCATTGCCATTGCTGCTATTAAGCATTGGACTTTATTTCAGATAGATGTTAAAAATGCCTTCTTGAATGGAGATATCAATGAAGAATTCTATATGCAACCTCCTCCTAGTTATGATCATCCACCAAATAAAGTTTGTCTTCTTCGAAAGGCATTGTATAGACTTAAACAAGCTCCACGTGCTTGGTTTGCCAAATTTAGTTCCATCATTTGTCAATTTGGCTTCCAATCAAATCCTCACGATCACGCCTTATTTCTTCGAAAGACTGAGGCAGATACTATTATGTTATTACTGTATGTTGATGATATGATTATTACTGGTAATGACACACAATGTATCCATGATCTCAAAACCTTTCTTAGCTGCCAATTCGAGATGAAGGATCTTGGGAATTTGAGTTATTTCTTGGGTTTGGAGGTTACTTCTGATCCCACGGGATATCATTTATCTCAGGCCAAGTATGCTACTGATCTTATCTCCTGTGCAAGTTTCACTGATGATAAGAGTGCCAACACTACCATTAAGGCGAATGCTCATTTTTCTGCATATGATGGTTCTCCTCTTCCTAATTGTACTTTGTATCGTTAACTTGTTGGCAATCTTATCTATCTTACTATTACTCGTCCTGATATCACTTATGTTGTTCATGTTGTTAGTCAGTTCATGACAGCTCCTCGCACAACTCATTATGCGGATGTTCTTTGTATTCTTCATTACATCAAGGGTACCTTGTTTCATGGTCTTCATTATTCCAACTCTTCCTCTCTTTAGTTACAAGGATATTCCGATGCTGATTAGGCTGGTGATCCCACGTACCGTTGGTCTATTACTAGTTATTGCTTCTTACTTGGAAATTCGCTTATCTCTTGGCGTAGTAAGAAGCAAATTGTTGTCTCTCGATCTAGTACCGAAGCTGAGTATCAGGCACTTGCTGATACTACTTTTGAACTCTTATGGCTTCGCTGGTTGCTTCAAAGTATGGGCATTCCATTTTCATCTTCTACTCCTCTTCATTGTGATAATCACAGTGCTACGCAAATTGCTTATAATGATGTTTTTCACAAACGCACGAAACACATTGAGATTAATTGCCACTTTGTGCGTCATCATGTTCATCACAATACAATTCATCTTGTTCTTGTTTCTTCTCAAGAGCATCTTGCTGATATCTTCACCAAAGCTCATTTTGCTCCCTGTTTTCGCGATCTTATCTCCAAACTCAAGTTGTTCAATATTTTACCACATTGAGTTTGAAAGGGGATGTTAATATATTTGTATATTTGGTAATTATCTTAATTTTATGTTCCTGATTAGGCTTGATTATAGATTCCTAATTAGGATCTCAATTTTTGTATATATAAAAGTGTTCATTCATTATATAAGACATACAAAATAATAAAAAATTCTTCTTTATTTTAAGTCTGTATAAGTAAGATATAAAAATTAAAACTAAATATTACAGTGCACTACAATCTAATAGTCAATAAAATAAAATAAGCTTACTTTGATTTCTAACAAAATAACAATAAAAAAACACCTATCTCATTAATCAATATTTTAGATATATCTCTATTTAAAAAGGGATTTTATTTTTCAGCTCCGGGTCAGTTTCACAAGCTTTGCAATTCAGAGACTTAACTCGTATAAAAAGAAAAAAAAATGGTTAATTTAATTTTGATTAAAAAAATTTGAAAATATGAACCTAAGATATTTAGACAACGATTATCTTATAATTGTACCTTTCCTGGAAGGTACCCTCTAAACATTGTGGAGAATCAAAAGTGATTAATTGGATGGTCAACAACGATTATCTTGTTTAGCTGGAGGGCACGGCGGTAATCTTCCTTGCTTATTGGTTATTACCAATTTACCGGCGTTGTAGGTACCCTTCCGGGCTATATATATAGCAGCCACCGCTGCTGTCACAGCTTATATCAGCCGCTACTTAGTGAGATTAGAAGCTCTTATTAGTCAATTAATTGAAGGTTATAATTAGGTGAGTTGTCATTTTGTGGTTGCTTGGTTGCTTATAATTTATTAGCCAGCTGTAAATAGTCAAAGGCATTTACCTTGCCACTCTAGATAAATAACTGATTTTATATGGATTGACAATCTTAATAACAAATACAAATTCTCTCTATTCGAGAGCTTTCTCTCAAGCCTTTCTCTCTCTTTTCTCTTCTCACTCTCTCTCTAATTCTTGATCTGCTTCTATCTTCTTCTTCTTCTTCTAATTTTCGCAGCAATTTCTTGATTCTTGTTATTGGAATCTTGTTGTGACTTGTACTGCTACAGCCATAACATACTCCTTTTGAAATTAAGCATTCATCAGCATGAAGACCGTTGCATGCATGCTCTTGTTTATTACTATTCTTATCTTCTCGTCCATGGCTTACTCTGCTCTCTCTTTCCCAGGTGAGAAATCTCCTTGTATTTTTTTTTTTTTTTAATTTTAAACATTCAATTAATATTACTGATAAATGTGTATTAATATTACTGATATAGATGGAAACACCACCAATCGTGATGCCACCCCAATCGTACGTTTTCAACCATCCGCTCCGTGCAATCCTGGAGTTTGTCCGTAACTATGGAGTTAGAAATTAATTAGTTTGATTGAGCTATTAATTTGAGCTTTGGATTAATGCTTTCAAAGGTGTTTGGGTTGAGTTATTGATTGGAGCTAAAAGTCTTGTACTGTAATAAAGATTTTTGCACATTGATAATCTTTTGTTAAGTTTGTTTCATGTATTAAACCATCATTTGTATTTAACACCTTAACTCTGTATTAACCTGTCATGTTACAATTTCATGAATTTTGACATCCTTTGAGTAAAGGTATGAACACTTTGAATCTTATTACTAAACATGTAGAAGCAAAACTCAATCTTCCCTGTGATATTGACAGTGCACCATCTCATTTCCAAAACTGGGAATAAAAAAATGGGTTGAGTTCAATTTGATGTTGAAGGTGATGATTTTAGGAAATGTATAGATTACAGATAGAGATAGAGAGTAGACTTTGAAGCTAAAATCAAATCTCTCTCTCTCTCTCTCTCTCTCTCACACACACACACACATCGCTGTAAGAGAAAGGTCAGATTTAAATCACAATCTTAGATGGAGAGAGAATTAAAAAAAAAAAAAAAAAAACATGTTATTAAAATTTATTTCATCAATTTTTTTATCTATAAGTTTCAATTAAAATTTATATAAATTAATAAATATAATATTTTTTATTTTTGTTTAACTGGCTCATATATGATAATTTTTTTTTTTTTTTGCACTGAACATATATATGATAAACTTGATCTATATGTTTTCTTTGTATTAATATTTAAAATTTTCAGAAGGTAATATTTAAATTTAATAAAAAATAATAATAATTTTCTTATGTTATAATATTTTTATAAAAAAATAATTTCACAATTTTTATAAAATATATATTCCACAAAAAAATTAAAGAATTGATATTTTTTAAACTATGGAATAAAGCATTTCTATTTTTATCTTTAAAATATTTTTGGCAAGTCCAAGATCACCACTATTATTATTATTTTTTTTTTTGCAGATTTTTATTTTTATTTTTTAATATATATTACTAATGTTTATTTTAAAATTTTAACTTCCTTGATCATTTTTTTTGCAAAAAAAAAAAAAAAAAAAAATGAGTAAACAGATCAAGAAATTAATTTAGATAATTAATTTAAAAAAATATTTTTTATTTTTTATTTTAAGTCAAATAAAAATGTTATTTATTATACATTTAAATTATTTCTTAAATAAAATTTGATAAAATTATATTTAATTTTAATATTAATAATGAAATTAATTTATAAGGATAATATAGTTATTTATGTGGAATAAAATAGTTATTCTATACTATGAATTAAATTATAAAATTAAAATAATTATTTTATTTTTAATCTATTATATTCTTTAAGAATAATTATTTTATTTCTTATATATTTTATTTCGTAAACCAAATATAACCTTACCAACCCCGTATTCCTTAATATTGGTAAGTTAAAGTTAAATATGGGGTTGGTAAGTTCAACATTTTTTTTTTTTTGTCAATTGAGTTCAATATTAATAATAATAATAATAATAATAATAATAATAATAATAATCTGCCAAATAAAAAAAAAAGAATATTAATATTGAACTCAATTGAAGAGAATATTGAACTTACGAAACCCCACATTATGTGTTGGCTTTTTTTGATTTGGCAATTGACTAAAAGAGGAAATCACCTGTCAATGTTATTTTTAAAAAATATTTATTGATATATATAAACTTTTTAAAATATTTATACATATATGTTAGTTTTTTTTTTTTTTTGGGTCAAAGAACTTTTTGATCATAAAATCCATATTTTAAATATCGGTCTAATTATCAAAATGATATTTAAAAGGGAAAATTTCAAAAATAACCAAAAAAATATAAAAAAAAAAATTTCATTTTAACCGTACCTATGAAAAAATTACAAAAATATAATCTAAAGTTTAAAAAATAACATTTTACCTCCTATACCATTTTCGTAGGGGTGTAAATGAGTCAAGCCGTTCGCGAGCAGCTCGATAAAAACTCTTTCGTATTCGGTTCATTTTATAAACGAGCCAAATTTGAGTATTACTTTAAGACTCGATGAATAAACGAGTCGAATTTGAGCAAAATTAAACTCGACTCGATTAGACTCGTGAACAGACTCGCAAACAGCTCGATTAATAGGCTCGTGAACAGTTTGATTATTATTATTATTATTAACTTAATAATATTGACATTTCAAAAAATATATTTTAATACTTCTATAAAATTTTTGGTAATTCAATTTGACTAAAATATATATTCTTCTAATTAAGATAATCTAATACTTCTTTATTATATAATCTAATATTCTAATCTTTAAAAATATTTTTTTTATTAATTAATATCTTTGTAATATATGTGATACTCAATTTTATAATTAAATTTTTTTTTTTACTAATTGGATGATTTTGCTTTTATATTAGTTTTAAATTTTTTTTATAGTTATTTTATTAAAAATAAATATTTAAAAAGTTAAGTATTTTGATAAATTATAAACGAATTTCAAAACGAGTCGAACTCTCGAATTTAACTCGATTGTAATTTATTAATGAGTCGAGCTCGAAAAGCTCAATTATAATTTATTCACGAGTCAAATTTAAATATTATTTTCAAACTTAATTCAAAACTCAAACTAAAAAAAAAAAAAAACAAATCAAATCAAAATAAGATAAAATTCACCTTAAATCTATTACCCTACATTTTCGACATCTCTATAATCAACTTTGCGCGTAAAGTTGACAACAAAAGTAACCACTTTGACGTGGTCGTCGAACCACCACTTGTGTCCTCAACAATAAGTGAATAAGTTGGATTAAAAAATTCAAGAAAACGGCTTGTCATGAACTCTGTTCACAAGCTGGAACTTTTTTTTTTCCCCTTTCTTGATTGATAATTTGATAGTAATTAGTAATCATATCCAATGTCACGCTCCGCTACCCAATTTCTCATACAGAGCCAACTTAGCCACTACTTTTATTAATTTTTTATCTCTTAAATTCATTCTTGAAAAAAATTTAAATTGTTTTCTAAAAAAAGAAAAGAAAAGAATTAAAATTGCTCTTTTAAAAAATCATAAATACCAAAATATAAACTAATAGGTAAACATCAGAAAATTCTTTTTTTTTTTTTTTTCTAATTAACATGAAAAGTAAATTTATTTGAGAGGTTCTTGTTGGGTATAAGTGAAATTGCTTAAAATAATATGTTTATAGTTATATATTGTAAACTTCTCATACCAAAAATTGTAAATAAAATACTAAAAATATAATGTTCTAATACATAACTTTTTAATAATTGGAAATTAAATAATTTATATGTGAACTAAACTAAAACTTTAATATATATACAAATTGTAAATTTAAAAAAATTAAAAAGATAAACTAACAGTAAATGGTATATATATATTAAAATTTGATATACGTTAAGTATATGTTTGGTATTTACAATTATTTTGATATATACAAATTGCAAATTTAAAAAAATTAAAAAGATATATAAACTAACAGTAAATGGTATATGTATATTAAAAATTGATATACGTTAAGTATATGTTTAGTATTTGTAACTACTTTAATATATATATATATATATTAATTTAATTAATTAATTAAAAAAATTTAGTTAAATTAATTAATTACTTGTGGTGTATAAAAAATAATTAATGATTTTTTTTAAAACAATAATTAATTAATGTAAATAAAAAAAAGAAATAATAATAAAATTAAAGTAATAATAATAATAATAATAGATCAAATAAATGTCACGGCACGTCCCACCATCATTCTCACTTTTACACATCTTCACTTTTACAATACTCCTCCAGTGAATTCCAGTTACAATTTTTATCTACTATTACCGTGTTCACCGCAACCTATAAAACAAAGCCCCATCCTAACTTTTCTTTTAATAAAAATGAAATAAAGGGGAAAAAAAAAAAGTACAAAAGAAATAGCAAACGTTAAAAAAAAAATGTATAAAATAAAAAACAACGGTAAAGATGATATTTTAACAATATATATATATATATATATATATATATATATATATATATATATATATATATATATATATTGTACAATGTAATTTCCACCATTATTTGGCAAAAAAAAAATAATAATAATTTCCTCCATTTAAAATATCGATTTTGACCGTCCGGTAAGCTAAAATGGATATTCGTAAAGCCGGTTTGTCCCGTCCTATCACTGTAAAAGCAGTGATGGGATGGGACAAGGCTGCAGTAATGCCGGTTTATTGCAATCCGTTAGATCTTGTAAGATCTAAGATCTAACGGCTAGGGAAGAGGGAGACCCACTCCTCCCCATTTAAAATGCCCACACCTTTCATAAATTTTTTGCTGCAGCTTCAAAAAATTTTCGTTCCTTCTCCGTTTTTTTATTTCCTTCTCTCTTTTTGTCATTTTATATAAATTTGCAGTCCCATAAAAATTAGTGAAAAAGAAGGTGAAAAAGGAAAAGGTATATTTTATTTTTTTAATATTATAAATAAATTATATTTTGTTTCATTAATTATTTTTAGTATTTTTTATAAATAATTATAAATATGGCTGAAAAATAATTTTTGAAGTGATAATTTTTTTTTAGGTTAATTTAAGAAAATTCAAATATTTGAAGAAATTTTCATCAAAAGAAGTAATTTTTTTTTTAATATTTATGTTAAATTACCATATTAAATTTTTTGTTTAGTTTTCACTATATTTATATGTTGTTTGTAATAATTTTTTTTTCGTGAATTTGTTAAATTTGTGTTAAATAATTTTTAGTATGCGTTTGTAGAAATTATTTGATAGAATTAGTTAATTTTATATAATTAATATAATATAATATAATTAAGTTAATTAATTTCTATTTAACATAATTAATCGAGTTAATTTTTTTTTGCTAAATAATCGAGTTAATTATAGTTAATTAATGTTTAATATTATAATATTATTAATGTTTAATATTATGCAATTAGTATAATATATTAATTAAGTTAATTAAATTATATTTAATATAATTAATTCAGTTAATTAACTTATATTTAATATAATTAATTAAGTTAAATATAATTAATTAATTAATTTAATAATGTTTAATAATATAAAAAAATTTAATTAAAATGTTTAATTAAGTTAGCAAAGTTAAAAATGTGTAATTATAGTTAACTGATATAAACAATATAATATAATATAATAAATTGAGTTAATCAAGTTAATTATAATATTATGATTAAGTTAATTTTATATAATTAATATAATATAATATAGTTAAGTTAATTAATTTCTATTTAATATAATTAATTAAGTTAATTAAATTAATTAATGTTTAATATTATAATATTATTAATTAGTATAATATATTAATTAAGTTAATTAAATTATATTTAATAAAATTAATTCAGTAATTTTTTTATAAAATTACAATTTTATTCATAAGTGTGAAAATTAATTATTTTCTTGATTAAATTTTACCAATTTTGCAAATTTAAGATATATGTTTAAATTATTCTTATTTTATGTATGAAAAATTGATGATAGATATTAAATTTGTATATTGTATTTATATTTATAAAATTTATTTATTTCTATTTAACATCATTTTTTATGGAATGGTTTTCATACTCGAGTTTAAGTTAAATCAAGTGATATTATAAGTAAAGAAATTTAATTTTAAATTAGAATACGAATAACTTTTAATAAATTTACTTAAGTTTAAATAGTTTATGAAAATTATTTATAAAAAATAATTAATTAATTTTTTTTTTATTAAGTATGATCAAGCTAGTTAACACTTCTAATAGAGTATAATAAATTTGAACTTAGCTTGATCCGTCAATTGATCTAGTCAAGTTTTAACTCGATTTCATTAAAATTAAATTTATATTTAATACTTTGCAAGTCGAGCTTAAATAGTTTACAAGTAGGCTTGAGAAGTGGTAAAATTTGACATGGTTCGATGTTGTCACACCTACTTTAGTTCGAGCGCTAATTCCAGCCTTTACAATTTGGATCGTGCCATTAATATTTTCTATATTCTATTTTAATTTTTTTTCCAACTTTTAAATTTTCAAATAATAAATTAAAATCAGAGTCATGTTTGTTGTCACATTTTTAATTTTTAATTTTCTACTTTTTATATTTATAATTTATTATTTGACTATTATTTTATTCAATAAATATGTATATATTTAATATTTTTCAATACTTATGTAATTACGTTCCATCATCTCATAATTCAACAAAATTGTCATTTTTTAATTAAATTTTAAAATTTTATATATGTATATTATTTTAAAATAATAATATTTTTATTTTGAATTCATTTTTATATGTGTCATGACTCAACTTTTGAGCTGCGATAATCTTTGAGTAAGAGTAGGCGTAAGACCACCGAAAATCTGAAGGAATCATACCATTCTACAATCCACAATGATAACATGCAATCTAATCAACAATTCATATATATGATCAATACATTCTCAAGATCATAACCTGCTATAGTTATATACCATAGTCAATATCAATTCCTTAACAATCCATCTCATTTTACATTCATAACCAAAATATCCATTTCAATACACTTTTACTATTCATTCTAATTACAATGATCATCATTAAGTTAATATTCTCAATGGGCAAAAGAAAGTCCAATAATGTATCATGAATATCATTATAATATAATATCACACTATCGATGTTGCTATGACAATTTAATTACTACGGAGCAACTATCAATAGAATTTCTTTAACTCAAACAATAACACATACAATTCTTAAGCAATATCATAAATATATACATTAAAGCTTATCGAAGGAAAAATACAATAAAAAAAGTCCAGCCTACTCAGCTTCTATCCACTTCTATACAATAACTTGAAATCCACAGACGATGTCATGAGTGTTCACCTCAGTAAGTTTATGAAATGCATGAGAAACTGGGTTTCACACGAAAGCAATGAATCTGTATGAACAAATCAATATATATATATATATATATATATATATATATATATATATATATATATATATATATATATATATATATATATATATATATTATAGA
>CATKHJ010870166.1:0-17400 GCA_949750685.1 Vernicia montana
TCATTTCATGGATATGTAGAGTAGGCTTCAATTAAGGTGCATACAACCTAAGGTCCAAGTTCTAGATCCATTACATGAAAGTGTAAGGGTGGCTTAGAATTGGGTTCCCATCACACTGGAGTAGTGATATACCTAACCACATGTGAGTCAAAGAGCCTTGCGTGGGTCCAACAGTACGTGCATACTCGTAAACGTCGTGGGGTGGATATTTTACTATCCGCAAGAAGACCTAAGGAAGGTTGCCCACTTGATGTTACTTTCTATCCATTGTTTTCCTAAGAAAGCTAGGTTGAAGGCAAAGAGCCTATGCAAGTGATGCATGAAAGTCATTTATGTATTAAAAATGCCAAACTTTTATTTTTAAACCAATCGGTAGTCCACTTATTTTCTTTATAAAAAAGAATTAGTCCCCAGTGGAGTCGCCAACTGTGAGGCCTCGCCTGAGCACCGGCCCGATCCGCTAAAGGGGATCGAAATGCTCATTCGGGTCTAGTCTCACGATGGAACCCTCGGGTTCAGATTGGTTGATCTTTGAAAAGAGTTTTGGCAGTCGCCACCTTAATTTTATTTTATTTGGGAAAAATTTAAGGGGAAATCCAATTTTGACTCCAATTATTGTCCAATGAAAAAGTGCACTAGCCCTCGATTATCAAAGAGGATTCGGGGACTAGGTTTTCGGTTTATTTTTAATTTGTTTAGTAAATTTAATAAACAATGACTTAAAATGATTTCATGAACACTATAAATGAATGAATTAAAATGAAATAAAGCAATAAGTAAATGAAAGCAAAAAAGAAATTAAATAAAGAAAACAAATATTAAATTTACAAGATAAACCAAAATAGGGGATACTTTCTCTATCCCTTATGAGATTCTAGGAAACCAACACATTCCCCAAAATTAATCCAAATAATAAAAGTAAATAAACAAAAAAATGAAAAGAAACACAAAATTACTCAAAGAAAATGAAAGAGGGAGAAAGTCTGTTTTAATTGGATTTGATACTTTTCAGACAAGCATGCCTACGTATCCCTTCGAATGGGAATCAAAATCCATGTAGTTTGCCTTCTTGCGAAGGAGGTTTGTTTAGTCTAAACCTTTTATCATATTTTAGTTCATTGATTAAAAGGTGGGTTGATTGATTTTAATCAAACAGAATTGATTACCGAGTTGTTAATTAGGTCAGGTTTAATTAACAAACAAAAGAGGATAAGAACAAATTAATTATTTCAGTTTCTAATTGACATGCCTCTTAAAGTGATAAAAGAAAGGGATTGAAGAGATGGGGATCATATAAAGGAAATGGGGAAAGCAATAACTATGCTAGAATGAAAGAAACTAAAAGAAAGGGAATAAAAGAAAAAAGGAACATGCAAAGAATAGGGGAAGAAAATAATAACAATAAAGCAATAAAAAGAAACTAAACTAAAAATAAAACAAAACAACAAAACAACAAAGGAGCAAAGGAGCAAAACAAATAAATAAATGAAAAATGAAGAAAATAAATACCTTTTGAAGATGAGGCTTGGGGACGTATGGACGGAGCGGGCGACCGAATCGCAATTCCACATTGACTCGACTCGGCGAAACCACAACCTTCGAACGGCTACTAGGACTGCGTTTTTAGGACTCCCTCAAACTAACTTGAGAAGAGAAACCACAAACAACCACCCAAAATAGAAACTTTAAACTAGAAAAGGCAGTTCTATTGAACTAAGCCTTAGGAAAATGCTTGCTTGTAATCAATTAGGTTTGATTTAGCAAGTGAGGTGTGTGTTTTAGTGACTTAGGAATGGGGGTTTATATAGGTAAAGGGGATGGGAACACATTGCACGTTTTCCAATGTGGGAAAATGGACCTGAAGTGCAAAAACCGCATACAAGCTTCCTGGGACCGCACAAGAGCCTTTTTGGACCTCAAAGCACCAAGTATGACCGCACAAACCAGCCCATGACCACACAGAGGGACCGAACACAGGCTTTGCGGAACCGCACAGGCCTTGTGTGGTCACTGATGGGCTTCCGACGCCCGATTTCGCCATTTTGACCCGTTCTCACTCGTTTCATGTCCGTTTTACATGATTCCAATTGTGTTGTGCTCGTTATTCAATCCTAGATGATATGAGGATGGTTTAGAGGCCAAATGGGTAGGTCCCGGGTCCCGAGGCTCAGATTCTCAATTTTTGGAATTTTGACGATTTTCGGCGATGTCGGCTTCCGAAAGTCTATTTACCGAGCCTAGGTGCCTCAAGGGTTTGGTTGTATGCCAGAAGGTGCAAAATTAAGGGTTCACAACTACTGATTCTTATTTGGAATTTGGAAGGAGCAAGGAAAATGTGGTTGGTTATGTTGATTCAGACTATGCAGGTGATCTTGACAAGCGAAGATCTATTACAAGCTATGTATTTACTCTTGGTGATACTGCTATCACTTGGAAAGCTACTTTATAGTCTACAGTAACATTGTCCACTACGGAGGCAGAGTACATGGCAGTTGTTGAGGCTATTAAAGAAGCCATTTAGTTAAAAGGTTTGTTTAGTGAGTTCAGTTCAGATCAAAAGGTGATTTTAGTCCATTGTAATAGTCAGAGTGCTATTCACTTAACAAAAGATCAAATGTTTCATGAGCAGACAAAACACATTGATGTGAAGTACCATTTTATTCGTGATATTATTTCTCAAGGTGATATTTATGTTAAGAAAATTGGTACTACTGACAATTCGGCTGACATGTTGACAAAGCCTATTTCAGTAAGTAAGTTCAAGCATTGCTTGGACTTAATTGGTGTTCGCAATATTTGAATTGCCCAGAAGGGCATTAGAGAAGGCAGCATACGGATTTACTATTTTGAAACTTAGCAAAAATCAAGCCAAGGTGGAGATTTGTTATGTGTGGCTTGAATTTAGATAAGATATCAATCCAAGTCATCAATCAAATAAGTGAAGCATTATTCCAACTTGGAGAGCATTATATTGGAGCATTATTAGTACAACAATAATGTGGTGTAAAGAGCATTAATGTGGCTTTAATTATTAGCCACATATTCTTGGTTTTGAATGGCTATAAATAGTCATGCTCACTTTTTGCATTTCATCAAGTTAAGCAACCAAGCAGCTATTTGTGATAAATAATTTAGTTTCTTCAAAGCTTTGTGTGTGAGTGATTTGTGAGCTTGGGTAAACATCGAGTAGATAAAATATTCTTGTATTTTAGGTGTATTTAGGGTGTGAGAAATTTAAATATTGTCAAGCCAATTTTGTACTCTCCTTTTGTTACCATAGTGAAATTTATTTGCCGTCTTTGCCCGTAGATGTAGGCTTACGCCGAACCACGTAAATTCTGTGTTTCTATTTTATTTCTCTTACTTTTATCGTCCATTTGTTCTAATATTAACTTTTCACTTATAATTTCAAACTAAGGTTGTTGGGAGTAGGGAGCCCACTTAATTTGGGAGAATTCCAAATGAACCTTAGTAAAGAACACACTTATGAGTTTGACACCACACTTC
Source organism: Vernicia montana (assembly GCA_949750685.1). Taxonomy (NCBI): domain Eukaryota; kingdom Viridiplantae; phylum Streptophyta; class Magnoliopsida; order Malpighiales; family Euphorbiaceae; genus Vernicia; species Vernicia montana. The sequence goes on from CATKHJ010870166.1 coordinate 3,508, forward strand.
AACTCAAAATCTTAAGGCATTAGGTTTATGGGTCCTTCTCATTTATATGTCCCTCCTTAATCCCATCTACTTTCAATATGAGATTCCACACACTTGAAATCCTATCAGTTTTATTTGGTTTAGCGACAATATTAACTGTCAACGGTCGGCAGTATGCGGTGAGCTATAATCGGCTAGCGGTAAGTGATTCAATGGCCACAATTGAATGTATAGTGTTTGATAATTCAACTGTTTAAGTTTGATTATATTATAAAATTACCGAAAAAAGACAATTATAATTTTTTTATATATCGAATGACAAATTATGTTTATTATATATAAAAAAAATCAAATTAATATTTTCATTATTATGTATACAAAATAGATATTAACAAAAATACTATAGATTTATAAATTATTGAAATTTTATAAGTTATTTTATTATATTTAAATAAAAATTGTATATGTGTATTAAAATATATTAAATTATTAATTTAATATTTTAATTATTATTTTATAATTTTTATAATGTGGTGGATGTTTAAATATATGAATGCACAGTTGTATTAATAAATAAAAATACATATAAATATTTTGTGTTTATTTTTTAGAAAAATTATAGTATGTATTTTTATAATTATATTGAAATTCAATTCCTTTTCTTTATAAAATCTAGCTGTTGACTCTAAAAGTTAAAAATTTTAGTTTTCAATAAAAAAAAATTAGCATTATATTATAAAAGTAAACCACTGGCTGTGGGAATTATCAAACGCTGCTTTCAGTTTTATTTTACAAAACACCTAAGTTTATAAACAGCTGACTCCTGGAGAGCAAAAGCCTAACAGCACTAATAATTAAATAAGTTGAACAAGCTTAAAATGAAGTCAATATATATGTTGGTATTTGTTTATTTATTAAAAAAAATCGTAGCTAAGAAGACGTAGATCAATTGGTGAGTGGTTGTTCATACTTAATCAGAGATCTTGAATTCAAGTTTTGAGTATACAAAAACTCTTGAGGGAGAATTTTACCGCCCTTATAGTTCCACCAAAAAAAAAAATGTAAATTCTTTTTCTAATTTACTCATTTAGATGTTCGGAATTTTTATTTACATGTTTATTGGTATAACTTTAAAAATGAATGTGAACAAGTTATTCTAAGACTCATTCACAAATCTTTCACACAGAAGGGAGTACATCCATTCACTTATAACTCTAACAAACTTAATCAATTTTACATTTGTGATAAATTTTTTTGGGGAACATTTGATGCGAAAGATGTTTGCAATGAATTTCTGAACTCTTTGGACAAATAAAAATCTAAACGGAAGTCCATATAATGATAGGTTGTAATTTTTGATTCACAATGAGTTATATTTTTTTTTATATAAAAAAAATAATTATTTTTTTTATATAAAAAAATAATTATTTTTAAGCTCTACGACATCTCATTATAGCTAGTATGGATGAGGTCGTTTTGACGTCCAAAATCAATCATTTTTCTTATGGTATTTTAAAATTTATAAGATATATATATAAGTCTCTATTTTATCTATTAAAGGCATATTTTAATTTTACAAACTAATTTACCCTATTTTCTTAGAGTTTATTCTCTTTATTTTCTTATGTTATTTTAGGGTTGGTAAATGTGAAAATTTTTAAAATTGGGTGGAGGGTTTGAAAAAAATAAAAAAATATTTATTATTCAATATCACTAAAATTAAGGTTTATTGTTATATTAATTTTCATTTTTTTAAATAAAAAAGGGAAAAAGAAAAACACAATGATATTTTTTTTTTTTTTTTTTTTTTGTGATAAATTTAAGTTCGAGTTTGGATTAGAATTCGAAAGCTTTCAACACAGTGTTACAGATCCAAAAATTCATTGGGATAATAATAAATATATATTTTTTTTCATTATAAATTAAAGTCAACTAAAAATGGTAAATTTTACTTGTGAAATTAATTGAAAACTACCAAAAAGGACAATAATTTAAATGCAAAATGAGCTTAGCAGTTAGCAGATGCTAAGAGCAGCCATCAATATAAAGATAGCTTATAGCTTTTATTTTCCTTGTTTTCAAATATGGTGGGTAAAGCCAAAATGGACACTAATGCTCTGTTTCCTACAATCTCTATCTGTGTACCCATGTGAGATAAAATCTCAGATCTCCGTGTCCCCCTTCACCATCAAGAAGCACCCACAAATCTTTTTCTCTTTTTCTTATTTTTGAAGGCTTAGCTCAACTCATACTAAAAGAAATGTAACCAAAACCAAAAGCCAAAACATTTTTCAATCTTGAAGAAAAACAGAGCATCCTCTGGTTTAGAATTCTCAAATTTCATTCTATAATGTCCCAGAAACTCATAGTTTTCTTATTTTTTCTCTTTTTTCTTGTAAACCCAGTTTTTCCCCAACTTGGAGAGCTTTTCTCTGATGGCTTTGATCATGCCAAGAGTAACATGAGCTTATATGAAGGAGCTCATATTGAAGACAATGGCCTACTTAGGCTAACAAACAACACACTGCGCTTAAAAGGTCATGCTTTTTACTCAAACCAAATTCAATTCAAGAACTCTACTAATGGCAAAGCTTTCTCTTTTTCCACCGCTTTTGCTTTTGCTATAGTCCCTGAATACCCAAAGCTTGGTGGCCATGGTTTTGCTTTCACTATCTCTACCTCAAAGGAGCTCCCAGGTTCTCTTCCAAGCCAGTACTTAGGCTTACTCAATGCAAGTGATATGGGTAATTTCTCCAATCACATTTTTGCAGTTGAATTTGATACAGTTCGAGATTTTGAATTTGGTGATATAGATGATAACCATGTGGGTATTGATATAAATAGCTTAGAATCCAATAAATCTGTTTCTGCTGTTTATTTTCTTGATAATTCTACAAAGATAAATTTGACTCTCCAGAGTAGTAGGGTTATTCAAGCTTGGGTTGATTATGATTCCACCAAGAATCTAATAGAAGTTAGGCTTTCCCCTTTTTCCCAGAAACCAAGATCTCCCATCTTGTCTTTTGAAGTGGATCTCTCTCCTTTTCTTAAAGATTATATGTATGTTGGGTTCTCTTCATCTACTGGTTTGCTAGCAAGCACACACTATATTCTTGGATGGAGTTTTGCTATAAATGGTATGGCTCAGTCTTTATCTTTATCTTCACTTCCTTCTCTTCCTGGGCCTAAAAAGGATCACACAGTGTTGATTGTAGCTGTCACAGCTTCAGCTTTTGTGTTCATAATCTTGGTAATTGCTATATCTTTTTACCTAATTAGAAAGATCAAGAATGCAGATGTGATTGAAGAATGGGAATTTGATGTTGGTCCTCATAGATTTTCTTATCAAGAACTCAAGAAAGCAACAAGGGGTTTTAGAGACAAAGAGCTTCTTGGGTTTGGTGGATTTGGCAAAGTTTATAAAGGAACTTTACCAAATTCTAATACTCAAGTTGCAGTTAAGAGAATTTCTCATGAATCTAAACAAGGTGTGAGGGAATTTGTGTCTGAGATTGCTAGCATTGGTCGGCTTAGACACAGAAATTTGGTTCAGTTACTGGGTTGGTGTCGCCGGCAAGGTGATTTACTACTTGTCTATGATTTTATGCCTAATGGGAGCTTAGACAAGTACTTATTTGATGATCCTAAAACCATTCTCAGTTGGGAACAAAGGTTTAATGTTATCAAAGGTGTTGCTTATGGCCTTCTGTATTTGCATGAAGGGTGGGAACAGACTGTGATTCATAGAGACATAAAAGCGGGCAATGTGTTGTTAGATGGTGAACTAAATGGAAGACTTGGTGATTTTGGTCTTGCCAAATTATATGAGAGAGGTACTAATCCTAGCACCACTAGAGTGGTAGGCACATTGGGTTACTTAGCACCTGAACTAACAAGAACGGGCAAGCCTACTACAAGCTCAGATGTATTTGCCTTTGGTGCAGTATTGCTTGAGGTAGTATGTGGAAGGAGACCTATTGAGCCAAAGGCATTGCCTGAAGAGCTCATTTTGGTGGATTGGGTATGGGAGAAATGGAGAAGTGGTGCAATTCTTGACATAGTGGATTCAAGATTGAATGGTGAGTTTGATGAGCTTGAGGCTGTTGTTGTGTTGAAATTGGGGCTAATATGTTCTAACAATTCGCCTGATAGAAGGCCTACGATGAGGCAGGTGGTGAGGTATTTGGATGGAGAAGTGTCATTGCCTGAGGCAGTTGCAGCCCCAGATGCATATGATAGTAAAAAGGGTGATGGTGCTAGTGGTGTGGAGTTTGAGGATTTTGTGCATTCATATCCATTGTCATCAAATTTTGAGAAGGTTAGTACATGGTCATCTGGGGGTGATTTTGGAGATGTTGATATTGAAGCTAGTTCAACTTCACCTCTTTCACATTCTGGTAGAAATGAAGGTAGGTAGCCATGGTAAAGAGAGCTTAATTTTCTTTTTCTTTTTCTTAAGGTTTTTTTTTTTTTTTTTTTTTTTTTTTTTGGTCTTGAGATTTTTCTGTATACATATGATTATTCTCTCTTTCTTAAATGTAAATTAATTGACTGATATCCCATTTGTGGGTTGTAAATTTTCAAGTAGATAATATTACTTATTTTTCAACCATTATGGAAAATTTTCCATATTTGAATCTTTCACTAAATTTCAAGATATGGGCATGGAATTGAGATAAGTTTCTCATAATTGTTTATAAGAATACTCATATATATTAATGAGACTTGATGCTTTTTGCTTTGAAAATTTTGGATGCCAACTACTGGACTGAATATTCTGAAAACCAACCAATAGTTTTGTCTTGAGTGTGACTGAACAAGACACATTCCAATACTTAAATCCAATAAGCTTACAACTTGTTGATTTACTTACATATTTTACTTTAAATAAAGGTTAGTTGCAAACCATGCCAACCACCATAGCATCTTTATCCTATACAATAGCCTCATATTGACAATATAATAAGCCCTGTACTCATCACATATAATACTCCAAGGAAGGAAACAGATACTATAATAGAGGGATCAATTTCAAAAAATTTATTTAAATGGAATATAGACCTTAACCTAATTTCTGTAAATAATTTTGTCTATGTATATAAAAAAAAAAAAAAAAAAAAAAAAGAGAAGAAAAGAAAAGAAAAGAAAGTGAGAAAGAAAAGAAAAGAAAAGAAAGTGAGTCTTAGTCATCCTGAAAAATGCAATTCACATTTTTCCCTTTAAAAAGAGTCAATAGTTGCCTCAAAGAAGTATGTTAATGCCAATATTTGACCTTTTAAAGCACGTGCATAAAATAATCTTTAAAGTGGAACTGCCACATCAAATCAAATATTAATATCACCTTTTTTTTTTTTTTTAGTGGAAAGCTTTCTTTTTCCCCTTCATAGTCTCAAATTTGGCTGCTAAAATATCTATTTCTTTAAATGCACAAGTAAAATCAGAATCAAACTTTGCTTTAGAGCCAATCACGCCATCAACTTATCTACATTTGAATCAAAAACAAGAAAAGAAATCATCAAGTCCTCATGGCTTACGCATGATCACTTGTTTACTTTCTAAATCTGATGAACCTTTCTTCAATCTGTAAGGTCAATCCTTTTTTTTTTTTTTTTGGTACAATGGAAGCCCATCTTGTTTCATCAAATATAGAAGTATCCACGGTCATTGAAGTTATCATCGATTTCATCATGATTGTTGAATTTCAATTTTTATCAACGAGAACATTTTCTCTAATTTAGTTCTTGAAGCTAGAGAAATGAAATTTGAAATTTAATAAGTTCAATGAACGTCAAATATACTTTATATATAGAAAAATTTTAAGTTAGGTGATATTTGATAATGCCATTTTAAATTGTTTGGTAACACGTCTTAAAAATTTTAATTAAGTCAAAAATCATTTAAAATGATAAATTAAAATTTTTAACTGAATATAATAAGTGATTAAGGCTATGTTTGATTCATGAAATTGACTATAAATAGAATAGTCATTGTGTAAGGATTAATTATTCCTTATAGTTTAAATTTTAGACAAAGAATACTAATTTCATAGAATAACAATTTCACAATTTTTATAAAATACATATTCTACCAAAAATTAAAGAATTGGTATTTTTTTAAACTATGAAATAGTGTATTTCTATTTTTATTCTTAAAAAAATGTTGACAAGTTCAAGTTTAATACTATTAACTTCTTTTTTTTTTTTTTTTTCAGGTTTTCATTTTTATTTTTTTAATATATATATTACTGTATATTTTAAAATTGTAACACTCTTGATCAATTTTTTGCAAAAAAAAAAAAAAGAGTAAGTAGAACAAGAAATTAATTTAAAAATATATTTTTTTAAAATTTTAAGTCAAATAAAAATTTTATTTATTATGCATTTAAATTGTTTCTTAAATAAAATTTTATAAAATTATATTTAATTTTAATATTAATAATGAAATTAATTTATAAGGATATTATGGTCATTTATGTGAAATAGAATAATTATTTTATGCTATGAATCAAATTATGAAATTAAAATAATTATTATATTCCTAACCTATTTTATTTCTTAGGAATAATTATTCTATTTCTTTTGTATTCTATTTCGCGAATCAAACATAACCTAAATTTTTAAATAATTTTACATTTTAAAAATTATATCATTTATATTATTCAACACTTAAATTTTCCGCACTTAATTTTCAGTTTTACCAAATATTACCTTACTTTTAGAGTAACTATCTTTTATCTTTTATATGTCATGATTGATATTTTAAAATTTTATTGCGAAACTATGTAAAAACACAAATACCCTTTTTATTCACAAATATTATTTTCACATTGGATGTGGTGTATACACAAGAATAGCTAATCTCTTCATTTGACTAATCATATGCCTTTGCAGGGATTTGAAACAGGATCTTTATCTCTCAATGAGGAATATAAGTAAATAACATGTTCTTAAAACAAGAATCATCAACCTAGTTGCATATTTATATTCTCTAGATTCAAAATGCTTAAGATACTTCAAAACTCTAATTGAATATAAGTGAGATGAAGTGTACAGGAGCATGCTTAATATACAGCCTTATCTTAGCTACATTGCATTTTTCTCAAACATCAGACCTACACCTAACTAGTATTTCGACTCTTTGAGGCTTCTTCAAAAAGCTATTGAACAACATTTGTATCACTATCAAATCTTGTTCGCCATAATCTAGCTTAGTCTTCCTAGTGATCATGTCTATAGTTTCGGGAATCCTAATCCATTTACATCTGATAATTGTCTCTAAATGTTAATGATAAGCTAAGTTGGATAATTACTACTTCTCTATAGTGGATTACAGTGAGGCAACCAGTCATCCATATGAATACTCCAAATAAAATGTTTACTTGAAAAGCTGTTCTACTGATTATCTTCAACATTTTCCTCCTCAGTGTCTTTTGCTCTATTAAAAATCTCATGATCATCAAAACCTGCACATGCTAAACTTAATTAGCAAGAATGATTTTTTAAGCAACACTAGCTTGCCAGGAAAATCATGATTCTTTAATGTGTTTTGCATCTTACGAATTATAAGTACCTGCACCCAACTCTTCAACTTCAGCATAGCAAGGTCCTTTGTTAGCAGGTGGATCAAGTGCCATCCAATCTGAGTTTGCATAGTCTTCTGAGATCAAGTCTTTTTCCCTGATCCAGTTCTCCAAAGTATTAATGTTGTCAACTGATATGGGGTCAATTGAATCCGGTTCTTCGTTCTTACCGACCCTGAAAAAGAATTGGTTACTAAAAAAATTAGACCTTTTTTAGCCCAATTTTCAAGTACAATCTATGAGCATATTCAGTCCCACCAATAAAACTTACATTTGTTTCAGTTGCAAATTATACTGAACAAAGACAAGATCACTGAGTCGTTGATGCTCCAAACAATTCCTCGTGTCATGTACTCGTTCAACAGGAATCTGATTTCGTTTGTACCCAATTGAACTGCAGGTTTGACTGAGAATACGGATAGCCAACCGCACCAGATTTGGGCAACTTCCTCCATATGTTGACCACCATTCAGCTACAAGAAAAAGAATAGCAATCAGATAAAGAGTAGTCTATGAGGCAAAGTATTTACTTCCAAAAGATTATAGTTTGGAAAAATAACATTTCTGCATCTGACATAATTGCAAGACATGCAAAGAAGGTAATTGATCCAATGCATGATGGACACCAGATTGGCCTAACAGACCGGACGTTCAAGATTTGGGATTTCTTTGGGGCTTTACCTAGTAGTGATCCTGCCTAGCAACATGCTTAAAGGAATGGATTCTTGTCATACCTAATATAAGACGTGATGTATAAAATAATTTAATCATCTCCACTGGGTAAGGGTCAATTATGCAAATACAAACAAAGCAAGGTTTCTATTCCAGCTAAATCTTAACTCCATGCATGAGCAAAGCAAAATTTTATTCACACTCATCAATCTGCCCCTCTCAGTCCCAGGCACTTGTGGTCCTTAAAATGCAAGTATATTAACTTACAAGCAAGAAGCTAAATTGTAAGATAGAAGCCAAATGGCAATTCAATCAACAGAAAGGACCCTCACCAGGAAGCAGTGTGTCTCTAGCTCTAACTGCCATCTTCCTTCCAAAATCTCCCGCTGCATTCTTGTAAGAGTTTATCTCTTTGGTGATTTTATCTTGAATGTTAACATCAGAAACCAATTTTTCTATGCAATCAAACATACCAGACAGAATTTCATTGTGGACATCTCCCTCAATACTATAAAAGAACTTAGGATTAAGGAAGAAACCAGCAGCATGAAGAGGGAAATTACTTTGTTGTTCCCACCAATGATCTATAATATTCCAGTAGACTATATAGTCCTTCCTCTTAATAAGTTTCTTCTTAATTGCTTCTTTTGCTCGGTACATTCCTGCATAAACATAACCCATTGCAGGCCTCTTATTGCCACTAACTATTCTCAAAAGTCTTAAGAGAGGATTTGTTATATGGGTTATCAGAATACAAGAAGACCAAAATGATTGATCACTTATCAAATCTAACATCTCCAGTCCCCCGGGTTTCTTTGAATATGGACAATCCATCCACTCTTGTGAAGTAACCATGGTCTCCAAAGTTTGCTTAAAATCAACCATTCGTTTCAATGTTGCAAAGTTTGTGGCAAAACGAGTGAGTCCTGGTTCTACAATGTCATTGCCAAAAGTATACCTTCTCATCATATTCAATACCACACTGTGATTGTATACAAATCTTGTAATAGACCTAGCTTGTTCAATCACTGTATTTATCCATTCAAGTTTTGCAAAATCCTCAAGTATCAAATCTAGACAATGAGCTGCACAAGGAGCCCAATATAGAGTAGAAAAAGTATCGGTTAACCTTCTCCCTGCAACAATAAATTGCTCTTCCATACTAGTTATCACTTGCAAAACATCTCTAACTCCAACTTCTTCCACCACTTGTTTAAGTAATTCATAAAGAGCATCAGACGAATTTATAATATCAGATGCATCAATAGATTTCAAAAACACCACTCCTTCAGGACAGTAAACCAAAAAGCTTAACAGAGTTCTACCCAATAATGTGCTCCATTGATCAACCAAAATAGAACAACCTGTCCTTGCCCAAGTTGCCATATGCTTATTGACATCAGTCTTCAGTTCTTCCACTGAATTCTTCAATATCCAACCACGAAGATCATGATATGAAGGCATCCCAACTTCTGATCCTCCTGAAGCAATCGCATCAACCATCGGCTTGAAATATACAGAGTTCACAGCATCAAAAGGCGCCCCAATATCATATAAAAACCTCCCTATCGCCATATGAACATGATCATTAGCTCTTTTAGCACCTAATATCATCCTATTATTCATAGTAACAACAGCATTTGCAACAGAACTTTTACTTCTTCCCCTCTTCCTCCTCTCCCCACCCTTACTAATCATTCCTTCTTCTCGTACAACTAACAAACTTGAACTAGGTTCTATCACATTCGAAACTCCAATCAACTCCATCCCATTATTAACTTCAATTTGATCATTACCAAAACTCACTATCTCATTACCAACAGGGTTCAAATTCGTGATCTCCTCCGCAATCTTTTGCTTCTTCCTCTTCTTAACAACAACTCCATCCAAACTTTGTTGCATCATAAGCCTAACATCAGGAGGAACTCGTAAACAAGTAGACGCATTACCCTTTTGACCAGCTAAATGTTCCTTAATCCTATGAATCCCTCCACCCTTAAAAATCTTGGTACAATAAACACACTTTAACTGCACTCTCTCCCCATTCTTGAACATTTGGCAATGCTTCCATGCCGGATCATGTTTTTGTGATGTTATTGGAACAGGTTCCAAATTAGAATCCATCTAAATCAAATCCTTAATAATCAAACAACCATTGAAGCTTGTAAAGTTGTAATCTTTTTTTTTTAAGTATCAAGAATTTAAGACAAGAACCTAACTTTCCTCTTTTGTTTCCTTAATTTAATCAAACAAGCTAAATTAACATAACCCTTTTAGCTTAGGTTAAGATTCTAACATCAAAACAACTAAGAACCAAAGACATAAAACAGAAAATGAAAAGACAGGGAAAAGGGTAACAGAACTTACTTGTGTTAGCGTTTGGATTTTCTTATGTTGTTTTTCAAAGGATTTGCTAACAGAACCGAGTTAAGGAGGTTGAAATGAGTTATAAAACCGAAAGGGTTTTGTGACCGGACCGACCGGTTAGGGCTTAAGGGATTAGCCGGTTTAGCCTTAAACATAATTAGTTCGGCTTTTACCGGGTCATCCGGTTAGGTGCTGAAGTGGACCGGCTTTACGTAAAGAAAAGTAAACAAAAACCGGAAGTCCCGGTTATCTGGCGGAAAAACCGGAAACGGTTGGAAGTTGAATAAGGTGACAGGCTGGACCACTCGGTGACCGTCGATTATAGTTTGAACCGGCTAGTAATTCTGGGTTCATGACAGTTTATTTGAAATTTGATGCTTTTTCCCTTTGTTTTCCTTTATTTTCCTCCGTACCAAACAGATAAAAAAAAAATTCTTTTTCTGGAGGATTCTGCCTGTTAAATTTCAAGATCTCAAAGAGGTTGTGATTTCAAGGTCAAATTATAGTTTTGATGGGAAGTTAAATTCATTATATTGAATCCAGCCTCCACTGCTCAAATAAATCATTTCTATGTAAGGCGGTTACCCTCCAACATGGGAATCGCCTTATGTTTAAAGTAAAAATATATATATATACATATATTATTAAATTAGATGCAAACTGACAGCTTGCAAGGTGGTGATGAAGGCGGTGAAGAAAGACCTATAAATAGGTCTTTTCTCCTTCATTTGAAAGTGGTGAGATTAAAACAAGTGAGCTTGAGCTATAGCTATTTGAGAGTTCTAAAGATTCGTCAAAGAGTGATTTTGTGAGTATCTTTAGGAAAAATTTTCTTAAAAGGGTGAGCGGTAAAATAGCGAAAATATTATAGAAAAGAATACGAATACATCATAAAATAAAATAACTTTTTTAAAAGAGTGAGTCACGAAATAGTGAGTATATTATTTTAAGGTAATAGATTTGAAAAACACTTTGTACGAGTGCCACTATCAATTTTATTAAAATGAATGAATTTATGTACTTGTTTATTATTGAGGGTAAGGAAGGTTTATATACAAAGAATATGTCAGCTAAGCAAAACTAATCAAGCTAACTTTAACAAACTAAGCTAATTGAGAGCTAACAAGCTTTATAACAGAAAAATATAAATACAACAGATATACTATATAGTTAATACCCCCCCTCAAGCTGGGATGTAAATGTCAATGACACCCAGCTTGCTAAGAAAAGAATGAAACTGTGGAGAATGATGTGATTTGGCAAAGAAATCTGCTAGCTGATGGGGAGAGGACACAAGTAAGAGCTTGATAATGTCTGCAGCTACTTTTTCTCTAACCACATGGCAATCAATGTCTATATGCTTAGTTCTCTCATGGAAAACAGCATTATGGGCAATATGAATAGCAGAGAGATTATCACAGTAGAGAAGAGCTGAGTGGGAGTAAGAAACACCAAGATCTTTGAGTAGATACAGAAACCATTGAATCTCACAAGTAGCTGAAGCCATGGCTCTATATTCAGCTTCTGAAGAGGATCGAGCCACAGTGTTCTGCTTTTTAGATTTCCAGGAAACTAATAAGGAACCAAGAAATATGCAGTAACATGTTACTGACTTTCTAGTTAATTGACAAGTTCTCCAATCTGAATCAGTGAAGCCTTTAATTTGAAGAGTAGACTAAGTAGAGAAAAACAAGCCTTGTCCTAGAGAGGCCTTAAGGTACCTGAGAATCTTGTGTGCAGCAGTGAGATGAGCAGCAATAGGCTTATCAAGAAATTGAGATAACTGTTGGACAAAATGACTGAGATCAGGCCTGGTATGAGTGAGATATAGCAATTTGCCTATAAGTGTTCTATAGGAAGTAATGTCTGTAAGTAAAGAACCTTCATTGTAAATATTTTTATCAGTAGGAAGCATGGGAACTTTAGAAGGTTTGGATCCAAGAAAACCTGTCTCACTTAATAATTCCAAGGCATATTTCCTCTGGCACATGGAAATACCAGATTTGGACCTGGCTATTTCAAATCCCAGAAAATACTTCAATGCACCAAGGTCCTTAATTCTGAAAGAAGCATGAAGATAAGCCTTGATATCTTGAATCTCAGATAATGAATCGCCAGCCAATATGACATCATCAACATATATAAGTAATGCAGTAAAGGATTTGTCAGTTTGCTTCAGAAAAAGTGATGAGTCAGAGTGTGCTTGACTGAATCCTTTTTGAACTAAAGCTTGACTGAGCTTAGCATACCATTGTCTACTGGCTTGCTTAAGCCCATAGAGTGACTTCAATAAGTGACAAACCTGATTGGGTTGAGAGGAAGAGAGTCCTTGTGGGAGTTGCATGTAAACCTCTTCATGAAGCTCTCTATGAAGGAAAGCATTATTAATGTCAAGTTGCTCCAAATGCCACTGTTTGACAGCTGAGATAGCAAGTAAAGCCCGAATTGTAGTCATTTTAGCAACAGGACTAAAGGTATTTAAATAATCAACTCCTTCTTACTGAGTGTAGCCCTTGGCTATAAGCCTTGCCTTGTACCTCTCAAGAGTGCCATCTGCATGATACTTCAATTTATAAACCCACTTACAGCCTATAGCATGCTTTCTAAGAGGAAGAGTAGTCAGTTGCCATGTATTGTTAGCAGCTAAGGCTTGAAATTCAGCATTCATAGCCTGCTGCCAATTAGGATCTTGTGCAGCTTCTTGGTAAGTCTTAGGTTCTTTTAAGGTAGTGATATTAATGGAGAAAACTTTATATGGGGAAGATAAATGGTAATAAGAGAGAACATGAGACAATAAATGAGGTGTACCTGAGAGAGGAGCTGCAAAATATGAGATGACTGAATTAGCATGAGACAGTGAAGTGGCCAACTGACAGTGATAGTCTTGTAAGTAAGTGGGAGGATTATGGTGCCTAGCAGATCTCCTAAGGTTAGAAGAAGGAACAGAAGAGGGTAAAGTTGTATGTACAGTATCAATAGAAGAAGAAGTATTAGTATCAATGGACTGAGGAAAAGAAGAGGAAGAAGGAGAAACAGATGGAGAGGAATTTGTGTGAATATCAGTATGATCATAAGGTTTGGGAAAAACAAAAGAATCAAGAGATGATGTATTAGTGTGAAATGGAAAAATAGTTTCATAAAAGACAACATTTCTAGAAACAGAGATAGAATGAGTATCAAGATGATACACTTTATAACCCTTTGTACCATGCTGATAACCTAAGAAAACAGATTTGGATGCCCTAGGGTCAAATTTGGTTCTATTTCTAGCAAGAGTGGAGGTAAAACATAGGCAT
>CATKHJ010870323.1:0-20089 GCA_949750685.1 Vernicia montana
TTAACTTACCATTTTAAGTAGTTTTTGACTTAATTGAAAATTTTAAGTTGTGACCATTTTATGTTATCAAACCATATTAAAACTAATAAGTGCTGAAAATATTAAATTAAGTAATAAGTTGGGTTATCAAACACCCCCTTACTCTTTAAAAATTAGATCTACTCATTTGAATATTCATTTAAGCTTCTGCAACTCTGCAAGATGCAGTTAGGTAAGCAGACTCTCTTCAATTTAATAGTTTACTTGTGAGTTTGATTCCTTGATAAACATCAATAATAGTAATGGTCATGAGAAGGAGATCTCGTAGGAGGTCAAAACTAAAGTTGAGGATATACAATATCTAATTATGAGTATTTTTTTTATACATTTAGTTTTATTCACAATTTTTGTAACATTGTAACTAACTGGATGACTAAATTTATAAATTTATGTATTACTTGATTACTTCTGGATGTATCTGAATATTTATTATATTTAACATTAATGATAATTATCATTTTTATGGAGAAAAAAAAAAAAGCAGAAAAGAAAAAATATTTTAATGGAAATGCTACCTTTGTTTGTTATTGATATTATTATTTTGACTTACCATTTATTTATTTGGGCTCATGAATAATGATGACCAGTTTACACTGCTTGAAGGACTCGTCTTAAACTAATTTAGCTCCCACGAGCTAGGGCTATTTTATCTTAGATGGGAAGAAAAACCGATGAAGTAATGCATCAAAAATTGTGAGTTGTGACTTTTGGGATCTTCGAGTCCTAAAATTTAAAGTAATATACTCTCTTCTCTTCGATTCTCAATAACATAATTATCGTTTTAGAAGTTCAATGTAGTATTTATTAGGTTTTTTTCAATTTTACCCTCATTTCAACTCTAATATTTCATATTTTTTTTTTATTTAGTAAAAGAAAATAAGGGTATATTTATCCATATTAATTAAAATTAAAGGTATTTAATAGCTTACTTAATATTTGTGTATCCTTTTAAAACGACAGTTATTATGAAACAGATGGAGTATATATATATATATGTTTTGAAAAAAAAAAAAACTGAATCCTTTTTTCATCCAAGTACATGAAAATTATCAAAAAAGAATCTTTCTATTCACTTAGATTTAGTTTTGGGTCGGATTGAATCTATGTTTAACTTTGTTCAATTCGAAATTAGACATGAAAGTATGAGACTAAATCAACCCAATTCAAAATCAATGAGATTGATTTTGGTCTTAAGTTGAGGATGAGACAAGATCCTTGCTCAACTTATTGAATAAGGTGTTATTTGATATAAATGATCTATTTTTTGAAAAATGTACTTATTATGAAGTAACTTACCTGCCTCTTTCTAAGGAAATAACTTTTTGAATAGAAAGGAAAAAAAAAATCTCTACTTTCTAAGAAATATGTTTAATAATGGAAACCTAACAAAATAAGTCAACAATTTCTACTTTTAAAAAAAATGCTACTTCCTTAATCTAATTACCCCATACTAAACAACACATAAAACTAATTAATAAATCAAACTATTAAAAAAAATCAATTTTAGACTAAAATTTATTAAAATTCTAAAAAAAATGTCTCATCAAAATCAATTGAAAAATTATAATAAACCAATAAAAAAATAAGACAAAAAAAGAAGTGGTTCAAATTCAAGTCCATTTTTAGACGTGAGACAAATGAGTATGACTCAAAAACCAAACTCATATCGAATTTGTAACTAGGTTTACGTCTTCATTTCACCCCTAACTAAGTAGAGAGGTTTATTCTACTCTACTTTATGGTCCAAACTGATTTACCTCTCCATTCCACTCTTAATTTGGATCACAATTCATATTACAATTTGAGTTGAATTGAATAGGTGGGTGATCAAACCCAACCTAAATTCATTGGGTTGAAGATTAGATAACTTTGATCCCTTCTTAAATTTGAACTTTAATTTACTTGATTTGAATAAAAAAAAATTGGTTGGATCAGATGAATTTTCCCAAACTCCAATTGAATATTTTAAATTAAAAATTCTTCAACGTCGCCAAAATTAATATGAAATTCAAACTCAAATTAGCCTCAAAATTTTTGATCCGACCCAAACTTAACCTAACCCTATTGCACCACCACTAAGCCTTTGTTTTGATAGGGAAAATAAGGAGGAAAATAAAATAAAAGGAGAAAAATAAAGGTGAAATGAAATTTTATCTTGTTTGAAAAAGGGAGAAAAATAAAGAAAGAAGAAAAATAAGTATTATTTTCTCTCTAATTTGAAAAAAAAAAAAAGATAAAAAAAAGGATAAGAAGAAAAAAGTAAATTTATTTTTCTGTATTCCATACAATTTAAAAAATTTTATTCTCTGTTCATTTTCAGGATAATTCTTACCTACACTAGGTGTATATATCACAATAAATAAAAAAGTGACATGTATGTATGAGTATTTTATATTTTGGCATTGGATGATTGACACGTACTTAATTATTTAAACTAATGAATATGTGTCAATCATCTATCGATTTAGTATATAAGTGAGGACATACACTCAGTGTAGGTAAGAATTTTCCTATTTTCACTTTATAATTTTCTCCTTTTTTCCTTTTATTATTCCAAATATAGGGTAAGAAAAAGTGTATAAATTTATCCGGTTTAGGATTTTTGCGAAACTGAACCCATCTCCACCACTGCTAAAACTATCAACGGTAATGGGTCACTGGAGCTGGGAGCTGGAAGACGTTGCGTAGTATTGTATCATAACCGAAAAATTCAAATTAAATTGCAAGATACATTGGTATTTCCCTCTTCAACCTCACCCACCCACCTCTTAAAAGACAACCCCAACTTCAACCGACAACCGTAGCCGACACAGATTCACCACCACCACGACAAATCGGAGCAAAAACCGCCGATTTTCGTTACTTTTATCTTCAAATGAAAAGAAACCACACTTCATACTCTCTGGATCGAAAAAGATGGCTAATGCCATTAATAATACTCACTCTACTCTCTCTTATACTCATTCTCACCGTAGGCTACCCTAAATCTTTTTCACCTACCGATATGTCTTCTCACCAATCGAAATCTAGCATTCTGGACCGAAATTTCGGTGACCAATTACGGCTTCCGACATTGCCGAGATTCGCGTACTTGATTTCCGGCACCAAAGGGGAGAGTTCTCGCGTGAAACGACTTCTTCAGGCGGTGTATCATCCGAGAAATTACTATCTGCTTCATCTCGATCTAGAAGCATCGGATGCGGAGAGGCTTGAGCTTGCAAAGTATGTGAAATCGGAGTCTGTGATTCGGGCGTTTGGGAATGTGATGGTAATTGGTAAGGCAGATTTGGTCACGTATAAAGGACCAACTATGATTGCTAGTACACTTCATGCAATTGCAATTTTGTTGAAGCAGGCCGGCGATTGGGACTGGTTTATTAATTTAAGCGCTTGGGATTATCCTCTAATGCCTCAAGATGGTAAAGTACTATTTCACATTTTTTGGGCTTAATACACTGATGAAGTTCTTATGACCTGATTTTTGGGTGATTGAGAGGCATAATTTATGTTTCTGAGTTAGGTAAAAATAAAGAATTGGGCGGAGCATAAATGGTAATTTGCAATTCATAACACCTAACAAATTTGAATGTTTTAAATTTTAGGTTGGCCAAATGATTGTGAACTATAAATCTAATAAATAATATACATTTTAGAGGAATTTCTGTAGAGATGATAGTGTTGGAAATTAAACTTAAATTTTTTAAGTGTGTTTATTAATATGTATGAAAAATGTATATGGTAACATGCATGTAGTAAAGCGTTTAGATATGTGGAAGGTGCTTAAAACTACTGTTCAACACAATATGTGATTTCAACAAAACATCTTTTCATCTCTTTTCTTCACTCATGCTTAGAACTCAAACCACAATATATTTCTCACTGCAATTATTCTCCTCTAAAAAGGCTTAGTATGCCTCGCTCCATCATTGCTACAAGATTGCTAAGTGAAAGCTTCTCTTTTGTTCAATTTTTATCTTTAACTCATTCAACTCCTAAATTGTCTCATCATATTCATAACAAATTTTCAAATTCTCATGAATTTCTCTTCAATCTTGATGATCGTATTTGTATTATATAGCTTTTTTATAATTTACATATCTGGCGATAAAGTCAAGTGTCTGATCACTTTCATATCAACTTCATTTTCAGGTTCCTTTCATTATAGGCTTTGAATACTTGCTATTTTTCTTCAAATTGATGCTTACCAGAAAACTAGGAAAATGATCTAGATTATATTTTTGGCATGAGTGAATTGTTAGCTGAAAATTCAGTTTTTGAAGTAATTCCTTAAGAACCATCTTGAATGGAATCACCATTTGAACAAGAGTTGCAATCTTCATACTGAAAATTCAGTTTTTGAAGTAATTCCTTAAGAACCATCTTGAATGGAATCACCATTTGAACAAGAGTTGCGATCTTCATATTCTTTTGAAATGATTCTCAGCCTTGGCTGTTTGTTGACACCATAAGGAGGTTTTCTTCACAACCTCACTTTCTATGGGAACTTGGCCTTTTTCCCTCCTTTGGAAGACTTCTTTTCACCTCTTAGTGAAGTCTTGCATTAGAGCTCAAATCCTCTTGATTGGTTCTCTTTCTTTTCGTGAATCTAAAGGATTCTCACACATTTTATTATAATAGTTCTCTCAACAAGTATTTTTTTTTTCCTATGGAATTTGAGAAATACCTTCAATAGAGAATTTCCTTAAAATGTGCCATTATATATTTTCTTTCTTTTACTTCCTAGGATTGAGTTAAGCTCTAATACCACTTAGTACGAAAATTTATATTTTGATGCCAATTTATTGGAAAATTTAATGGCATAACCTTAAGGAATTAAAGAAGAGGAAGTAACACAGAAAGCATTTTTTTATGTTAAACACAAATTATATCCACTCCGTTTTACCTGATATTGCAAATACCTATTTATATACTTCTCCATACATGCATCTTCCTGTTGCATTACAAACCAAGGTACTCTAATACTTGCACATTACGAAATACACTTCACAAAATGTACATAAGCATGCTTAATAATTGCACATATTTTAATACTTATTCCACATATCTACACTTATCATTTAAGTTTACTTCCAAATTCCAATCCTGGGAGAAAACAAAACTAAGAGTTGAATGGTAAATAGAGAATCTCCACAGCAACAACAGGTTAAGACTTGGGATTCCAACTTGGACTTCTCAGGTTTCAACCACTAGGATGGAGAGTGGGAGTTCATGGAAGCCCCACCACTGAACCAACTTAACCATGTGAGAAGAAATAAAAGTAAAAGAGATGTTATTTGAAATTAGTAATATTTGGTGTTTGCTTTTGCCAAGGATGCAACTCAAGGCCATGAGAGTAATGCTGAAGGTTCTGAACTGTTTAGCATGTTAAATGGGCATGCTCAATTTTCTTAAAGGGCAGGAAACAAAACATCTAAATGTTAATGCCAATTCAGTAGTTAATAGAAGAATGTCCGGCAATCAGTCTTCAAACAGGATACTTGGTTGACTGACTTTTTTCTTTCATTCACATCCTTGAAATTGAACCTTTAATATATCCACTGATATCTGATTTTATCACAAGCATTCAGATCTATGGTTATTATGCGATTTCAGGCTCTTAATAAAAGTATTCTGCCCTTTCACTTCAGAACATAATCAAATTGTTAGCCTGACCATCTGTGCTGCTTTTTGTTTCAGATATCTTGCATATTTTCTCATACTTGCCTAGGGATCTGAACTTCCTTGAGCACACAAGTAGTATTGGTTGGAAAGAGTGAGGATATAATAAACTGTCTTTATAAAGTATTATGGTCTAGTCACTATGGCATGTCTATGACTAACTCTGTGATTGCAATCTCGCAGGTATCAAAGAGCGAGGCCTATAATTATAGATCCAGGATTATATCATTTAAAGAAATCTGGTGTATTTTGGGCAAAGGAGAAAAGGGCCTTGCCTGCTTCTTTCAAATTATTTATGGGTATTGCTTTTACATAAAGTTTTATATCATAAAATCATTAATCTTTTGTTTTTTATCTTCACTTTCCCATTCTGGATTTTCTCTTCTAACTATTTTTCAGACCAGTATTAAGAATGTTTCATATTCTCTTCATGGCTTTCTATATTAATTTATGGAATCGTCTATCAAACAGTTCCAGTATGATATTAGTGAATGCCAGTGTTACAAATAAATGAGATGATAAAACATTTTGATTAAATAGGCTGCACTTCTTAAATGGGAAGTTAATGCATGGAGATGGTTAAGGAATCTATTCCTAACTGGTTTGGCTGATGAATAGAGGAGTTAGCAAAAGATGGATTCTCAGTCAAAACTCAAAACAAGTTATGTAAAATGAACAGAACTTCACTATATATGCCGCTAGCTCTCTCTTCTCAAGATTTCTCATTTGTTATAAATTAAAAGGCATGTGAGAAGTTTTCTGCAATATACTTGTCAAACACGATATCTTCAAATCTATCTCCGACACTTGCATGATAAACTCTTTGCCATAGAATGTAAAACTGTCTACAACTTTTTCTTATGTGTTATTTTATTGATTTCTCAAAATAAATTTGAAATAAAAATTCTGTGGTTTCGGTTGGTTCATAGAAATAGAATAGGTATTCAATGATTATGGAATAATGGTTATTCCAGTTATGAAATTTTACCAAAAGATGAGATTCTGAAACAGCCATTCTGTGAAATAACCAAAGTCCAGAATAATTATTCTACTACATAGACTAGTTTGTATAACTAGACAGCATAAATAGACTAGTTTGTATTCACCATGAGTATGAATATGCAGTGAAGCTTTGTTATTTTACATATATTTTGTTTTACATAATTATAGTTGCCAGTTCGCCACATGCTTTAGTTCTATATATTTTTACCTTTCATAATCTTAGACTATAACATAATACCTGCAGGGTCTGAATGGGTGATGCTAACAAGGTCATTTCTTGAATTCTGTGTTTGGGGATGGGATAATCTCCCCCGCACTCTTCTCATGTATTATACAAATTTCATGTCGTCTCCAGAAGGTTACTTCCATACTGTGGTCTGCAACCACAAGGATTATCAAAACACTACTGTTAACCATGACTTGCATTACATAAAGTGGGATAACCCTCCAAAGCAACGCCCAATATCTCTTGCTTTGCAGCATTTTGAAGACATGGTTGAAAGTGGTGCTCCTTTTGCTCGTGAATTTGCTAAGGATGATGATCCTGTTCTCAACAAAATTGATGAAAAACTCTTGAGAAGATCAGTTGGACGGTTTACTCCAGGGGGTTGGTGTGTAGGCAGCTCTGTTTTAGACACAGATCCTTGTGTTGCCTATGGGAGTCCAAATGCTGTTAAACCAACAGTAAGTTCTAAAAGGCTAGAGAAACTAATATTAGCACTTCTTGATTCTGAAAATTTTAGATCCAAACAGTGTAAATAAGCTTGTAAATGTTAGTAGAGTTATGCTATTAGGCATGAATTATCGTTCACGAATTCCTTACCAAAAAAAATTCGGACAGTTGGATTTGTATATGGCCCCACACATCCTATGGTCCAGATTTTTCGTGCATGATTATCTGAGCCAAATATACTTCTGCTTTCTTTGATATCATTATTGATTTTATTTTTTGATTTTTTTCCTTCAACATCTTAAAATTATAAAAATTAGTTTTTATTTAATTTTTTCAGTGTGCTTTTTAAGATATTAGATATTCATTTTTATTTTTGTAAAAAAAAAAAAAAAAACAGAAATTATACTGAAAGTGGACCGAGCTACCCCGTGATTTGTGAATCATTCAAAACTTCGACGAGAGTGAGCTCAATATGTAAAAGTTCAATTAAGCTCGTTGATTAAGATTAAGGTAGATAAGCTATGTTCCATCCTACATTTGAGGCTCATTTACATGAGCAATGCTACTAAGTAAAGCTCAACTCATTTACCTTTTTCATCTGGTTCATTTATAGCTCTTAATATAACTTGTATATAGGGTTAGTAATTTTTAACACAATTATTTTACATATGTCATTAGATGAAATAGATAATTCAATTTTAAAAACATTGATTCATTTATAACACAAGAAATTATCGTATAATATATATGTCGACTCAGTATATATATATATATATATGATTCATATGTAAATATATAATATTTTATTTTTACAAATATATTATAATAATTAAGTCAAATAAATAAGATATAAAAATAAATTTATTAAAAAAGCTTAGATTAATTATATTTAATTTATTTTACTCGCTCTATAAATCCTGTTATTTATTTTTTGTTAATACTTTCCATTTTGCTACTAAAATTTACATGTCATATATAGGTTAGTTATATTAATATTGTTAGACACAAATAGTTGGAGGATATTCTTGAATATCATATACCAAAAAATAATTTTTTGGTACTTTTTGTTGTTTAAAATCTCCTACATTCATAACACTTTTTAAAATTTTTTTGAAGTATTCATAAATCATAAGAATTTTTACTAATTTGATGAGACTAGATAATAGATTCGGATGGACGTTTGATCCCTTAATCAACTAAAAATAAAAAGGAAATAATAAATAGAATTTTATTGATCTGTTACAAGCTCTCCATTTTGGTTTTTTGGTGGTAGACTCTTGAAGTTTGAAAGATCAGCCATTGTAGCTTTTAGAGAATCCATTTTCCTTTATAGCTCCTCAATGTGCATCTCCCTATAAGAGAGCAATTTGGGAAGATTCAAACTCTATTAACTAGTAACAAACTGAATGATTAATTCATTCATTTACTTACCTTGATTTTTTTTATTGGGATATGAGGATTTGAACTGAGTTTATTATTCAGTTCAGAAATGCACTATTATTAAGTTAAGATTGAGAGTACAACTTAACCTTTTTTTTTTTTTTTTTTTTTTTTTATATATATATAATAATAATAAGAGTAAATTATTATTTT
Organism: Vernicia montana; assembly: GCA_949750685.1. Classification (NCBI taxonomy): domain Eukaryota; kingdom Viridiplantae; phylum Streptophyta; class Magnoliopsida; order Malpighiales; family Euphorbiaceae; genus Vernicia; species Vernicia montana. The sequence goes on from CATKHJ010870323.1 coordinate 8,987, forward strand.
TAGTCTCTGAAATTTAATCTAATTAATTAATTTGTTATTTTTTAAAAAAAATTAACTAATTAGTCCTTCAGTTTTAGTACCGTCAAACAATTTAGTCATTCCATATAGTTTTTGTATTTTTTTTCCGTTAAATTTATGAAAAATAACTAAAATGCATTTGTATATATAATAAATATAATTTTATTTTTATTATTTAAAAATAAATAATAAAAAAAATTTAAAATTAATAAAATTATATAATATTCATTTAATTTTATTAATATAAATATTTTTTATGTTTTATTATATATAATAATTATATAATAATAAATAATTTTATGATATTATGATATTAAATATAAATATTATATAAATATATAAATATTATTTACTTTTATTAATTTGAATTTTTTATTTTTAAATAATAAAATTAAAATTATATTTATTATATATATAAGGACATTTTAGTCATTTTTTATAAATTTAACATAATTAAATTAAATCTCAAAAATTAAATAATAATTTGTCCAAATAATAATAATAATAATATCCTAATGCAGTGGCCGGTTATGGAAAAATAGCCAAATTCATTTGAATCCCCAATCACCAGCACCTTCCACGATGCTGGATAGTGAAACCACGCGTGTAGAGGGACTGTGGTTCGACGAGCAATGATATCAGTATACAAACAATTCAATAGGGACGTACATGGATATTTTTTGTTAGGGTGATTTTTGAGTAATATATCGTATTAAATTGGTATTTTTAATTTGATAAATTTTTAAATTAAAATTAAATTAAAATAATGTGAAATTAATAATTTTGAATTAATTTAGTTTATTAAAAATTATAAAAAATTCAGTTTAAATCGAATTAAATTTTATATTAATTTTAAATTTAAATTTATTCCTATTACACACTTATTTTAATTTTTAAAAATTGTAAAAAATAAAAAATATATATATAAATATCTTAAGAAAATGTTTATATATTTGAAATAGACAAAAGAAAATAAATTAAGAAATGAAAAGAGATTAACATTAATCCTATTTAAATTAAAATTATAATCATTAAAAAAATAAATAAATATTTTAATAAATATAAGATATTATTAAATGAAATTATTATGAAATTATCTTCTAAAATATTATTAAATATTTTGATGGATTATTCAATTAATAATCTCTTTTTATACTATTATAATTTAATAATTTATAATATGTTTATATATATTTAATACTTCAGGTTAGTTGGAGTTATAATGACTTGAAATTTTATTAAATCACAAATCAAATAAAAAATTAATTTTTTAAATTATAATCAACCATATATATTTATAGACCATGATTTTTTGTTTGATTTGGATAAATTGGTCAGCTTAATCGGGTAAGAGATTTTTTTTTTCAGCCCAACAATTCACCCATGCAAAAGTTGAGAGAGGTAGAGCGGAGGCCATAGGGAGCAGATTGGGCTTCCCTTTTTTCTTTTAAATTAACATTTATTTATCTTAACTAATCAATTTAATATTTGTAGTTACCATTTTAATTATAAATTTAACTCAAGCCAACAAACCACACTACTATAAGCTGGTCAGCACTCTGTATGTCTGTCTCTCTTAATTGCACACTAACATTATGCATGGTAACAAGGCGTGGAGGGGAGAGAGTTGTTTTAAAAGGAGAGAAGAGGAGAGGGGGAGGGAGAAAATTTAAATATATTTTATTTGGCAAATTAAAATTTAATTAATAAAGAGAAGATAGGAGAAATAATGTTATTTTATTTGGGTGGAAGGAAATGGATGAGAATTATAATTGTAAAAAATAAGATTGTACAAAATAAATAAAAAATAAAACATGTGAGTAATATAAACTATTAAGGGTAAAAAGGATAAAATACATATAGTATAAACTCTCTTTCAGGAGTTGAAATTTTTTACACCTCAATTTGAGGATTTCAACTCATATAAGAGGAATTAAATTGAACTATTACCCTCTCTTCTCTTCTCCTTATTATAAAAAAATTAAAGCCAAACAAAATAATTAACAATTTTCCTTCGTTCCTGTCCCTTCCCCTTTATTTCAACTCAATCGATGCATAGTATAAGTAATTAAAATAAAAATACACACACATTAAGTAAGAAACACTCACACTTATACGAGAAATTCTTGTTTATATAATTAAGAAATTTTTCATGCAAGAAAGAGAGAGAGAGAAGCCACTAAATCTCTTTTTACCAAAAAGCACATCACCCACAATACAAAGAATCACAAAGATGCTTATGAGTTAAGAAACATCAACTTCTCTAAACCCTAAAAAGCAATATTAAAAAAATACCAAGTTTAGAAGGAACAAAAACTAATTTATATATATATATATAAAGCTAAGGCCTCTCTTTTATTTTTCTCTTCATTCCCATCTTCATTCTCTTTATTGCTTGCTTGCTTTCTCTCTCTCTCTATATATGTGCAAAAACTAAAATCTCCACCTCTTGTTGATTGATTCTCTCCACTTGTGTATTATCTCACAAAAAAAGAATTAAACACCACCCAATCAAACTTTACAAAAAGAGAGAAAGCTAGAGCTCAAGAATTGAACTATGGTTTTTTCTTCTATCCCAGCTTATCTTGATCCAGCCAACTGGCAACAAGTAAGGGTTTCTTGATTTTTTGCTGCTTAAGGTTTCTTTCTTTCTTTGCCTCAAAAGCAAAAAAATTTCAAAAGATAAATATTCTTGTTACTTTTGTTTCTTATATCTTTGTTTTGAATATACCAGATATTTGATTTCTACTTTCTTTCTTTCCTTTCCCCTTTATTTTACAGCGGCAACCAAATCATCATCACCATCACCAGCCTGGCGCAACTAGTGGTGCAAACACTCATCTTCTTCCGCCTCCTCCACCTCCTCCACCGCCACCACCACCTCCTCAACCTCATGGAGGTGGTGGTGCCGGCTCAATCCGACCTGGTTCGATGGCGGATCGAGCTCGTATGGCTAACATACCTATGCCAGAAGCAGCATTAAAATGTCCAAGATGTGAATCAACAAACACAAAATTTTGCTACTTCAACAACTACAGTCTCTCGCAGCCTCGCCACTTTTGCAAAACGTGTAGAAGGTACTGGACTAGAGGGGGTGCTCTAAGAAATGTCCCAGTTGGAGGTGGTTGCAGGAGGAACAAGAGAAGCAAAGGAAGTAGTTCAAAATCTCCGGTCAGTGGTGATCGCCCCACGGGTTCAGGTTCTTCAGGCACAGTCTCATCTAATAGTGGAACCAGTGATATATTAGGCCTTGGACCACAGATTCCACCACTGAGATTCATGGCTCCTCTCCATCATCTTACTGAATTTGCTACTGGAGATATTGGGTTAAATTACGGTTCCCTTTCTGGTCCAGTTGGAGGACCAAGTGACTTGAGTTTTCAAATAGGGAGTGCTTTAGCTAGTGTTGGTCTTGGTAGTAGTAGTGGTGGTGCTGGTGGTGGTTCTCTTTTGTCAGTGGGTGGTTTGGAGCAGTGGAGATTACAGCAAGGGCAGCAATTTCCCTTTTTGGGTGGATTTGATTCTTCTTCTCCATCTGGGTTATACCCATTTGAAAGTAGTGGTGGTGAACCATCTGGTTATGGTGGTGGACTAGGTCAGGTCAGGCCAAAAATATCAACTTCTGAAGCAACCCAATTGGCCTCAGTGAAAATGGAAGACAATCAGGAGCTGAATTTGTCAAGACAGTTGATGGGAATTAATCCAGGGAATGATCAATATTGGACTGGAACTTCATGGACAGATCTTTCTAGTTTCAGCTCTTCTTCCACTAGCAATCCATTATAGGTTTAATTTGTGCTACATGGGATGAAGCTGAAGCTAAGTTGTTTTTCTTTCTATTTTTTTTTCTGTTGACTGAGTGTAGCTTCAATTAAAGAAAACCAAGTAGATATAGAGAGCTAGGATCTCACTGTTTATCAGCATTTTCTTGCAACTCCATAGCTCAAAACTTATAATTTCTTGTGTTTAAGATATGGAGGAGTACTTTGAGAGATGGGTCAAGAAATTTGCTTCTCTCAAGATATATCTTAACTAGAAAACCCTAGAATTATAGGCCTGTTTTTTAATTTTTTTTTTCCTTGGTTCTTGTTGTTACTTCACTTCTTAATGTAGTCTTAGATTGAAATGTATTAGAATGTTCACAACAATGAGTTTTCTGATGAATTTATGGAGTTCTCAGCTCATCAAGATCAAAAGCTTTGTACTAAATTACACTTCTGAAATCTCAAGTCTTTCTATCATTAGCAAACCTGTTGAATTTAATCATGTTAATTTTTCTTTTATATTCCATGATTTATGAATTTTCATTAGAAGATGCAAAACTAAAATTCTTTTTTTTTGTTTTTTTAAATTTTCATATCTAGTATGATGCATGAAAACTTATCTATTAAACTGTATATATGAACATAATACTTAGAAAATGGAAAGAAGTAATTAACGTTGCACTTGTTGTTGTTGCTGTTATAATTAAGATTAACTTTAAAATTTTAACAAGATACATTTTAAAACTTTGGTATTATGGATGATTTAAAGATGTACGTGGTGCTTTAAGAAATCTCAAGAAAAGTTGATCACTTTGATTATTCATAAATTAGAGCCTAGTCAAGATGCAAAGTGTGATTTCGTCCTCTTTTGAAATTAGAGAGTCTAATATTCCATGGGTCAAAGCTGCAAAAATTTGAATTTAAAGCTCTTTTTGTTGGATTTGAATACCATTTATTGAAAGCTTTAACTACCGAATAGTTACGCCAAATGATCCTACTTTACTAGAACATATGTAATTATATATATATATATATACTTATTAGACAGTGAGCATGCACAAGTTGTTTCCAACATTAATTTATATTTAAGCATAAAATTAGCACCAAAATGATCCATTTCCTATATATGTTCTTTCCAACATTTGTGTCATTTTGGGAAGAAAGATTGAATTTTCAACAATCCAATTTCTCAATATATAGCCAACATATCAGTTTTTAATTAGGTTTAGCAGTAAATCACAGAAAAATAATTATTTACCAAAGAAAATTAATTATGATTATTTACCAATGTCCCATAAGAGAAAAAATAAATAAATAAATAGCTTTGGTAATTGCTATTGCAGAATATCACAAAACTTCTTATATATATATATATATATATATATAAACATAAACAAAGACACACTCTCAGTGAATTATTCACATGTCTAGTATTAATTAGTTGCCTCTTTCTTCTAGAAATATAAGAGATCCACCTTGAGTTTAGTGACTTCCAACTCTCCATATTAAAAAAAAAAAAAAAAAAAAAAAAAAAAAAAAAGAAAAAACAATACTATGCATGTTATATACATATTATTAATAAGTACTCATCATATGGTTATATGAGAGAGAGAATTTTTTATAATTAATTTCTGTAACAACCATAAGTTAAAAAAACATTCTTGTTAGGTGAGACTGAGATATTGTAAATGATTTTGTAATAATAAGCTTTTGTACTTTACTATATGTGTGTGTGTGTGTGTGATGGGTGAGAGATTGAGAAAGGAAACTGAGGTCATTACTCACATTTAATATATATATATATATATATATATATATACACTACACTAAAGACAAGACTCTCAAAAGACTCCATACTCCATATTGCCACTCTACTCCATAACCGAAAAATCCATCATATCATGAGTTTTGTGATTTTTAAAAAACTCTTGTTTTAGGGGAAGAATAATAATACTTATAATATTTCTATAAATATTGAAGTTTATATAATTTTAGAAATGTCAAACTCAAAAAATAGTTTATTAAAATTGAAAAATTTATTTTTATATTAATCACTTAATATTTTTATATTTATAAAATGTGGGATACTTTAACAAATATATAACCTAAATATTGCAAAGGTTAATCCCTCTACGATAAACAGTGATGGATCTAGCCCATTAAATTTTGGGGTGAAAATAACTTTCTTAAAATAATAAACCAAAAATTCATGAAAATTCATATTTTGATTAGTAATAAAATATATTTCATATATTAAAGGTAAATAATTATAATTATCAATTAAAAAAATTCAAATTTATGTATGCATTTTTAAATAAAATAACAATACTAAAATAAAATTATAATCATCTATAGATCTGCTAACATTAGGCATTTTAAATTGTGTTGTTTGATCTTTTTTTTTTTTTTTATCAAATATATCAATAATAAAATTAGTATTAAATTGTCTCGCTATATCTTTCTTAATATATATAGTGATCAATGAGTTAGTAAAAAAAATCATCTTCTATCTTATTATATAACTTTGTTTTGAATATTTATATTAGAAAATATAAATCTTTTGTTATTACAGTAGACATAAGTAAAGTTAGTACAAGCAGAATCAATCTATCAATAAGATGATAAATATTTGATTTTAGCCTGTCTTCACCAATATTTGATACAAATATATGAAATTATTGATACTTTTTGAAATTTAAATTTTGATCAACGTTAAATTTGAAAAGTTTTAATAGAATTTTTAAATATAACTTTTCTTATTTATAAAAATTTCTAGGATAAAATTTATTTGTAAGCAAAAAAAAATTTTAATATTAAATACCTTATAGACATCCATAGGATGTAAACACATGCTAAAAATAAACAACTCCACTACATCTTTAAATCAATTGTTCATTTTCTACATTTGTAAGTCTATTATAGCTAAAGATATATTAATTCGATAATATTACTCCATTGTAATAAGATCTTTGTTATTATGAGATCGACTTTAATTTGCTATATATCTAACACTCATATTAAGAATATTATTTTTCCCATAAAAAGATTTCACTTTCTTTAATTAAAGATCATATTTATCTTCCCTTAATTTTTGAAGAAATTTTTTCTTTTTAGTTATCACTAAATACCGAATTGCATTCAATTTAACTTTTAACTATGATATTTTCTTTTATTTTGAGGAGGTGGTATAATTTAAAAAAAAAAAAAAAAGGTTTTAGAGGGCAAACAATAGTATTTGTTAGATTTTTTTAGTAATATATATAATATATACTAGGGACTTTCAAAAATATTAGATATGACTGTCGTCCCCCACCCCTCGAGAATCCGCCACTAATAGTGAATGCATGAAAGCATATTTCACATTCGATTTCTATTGAGATTGATCCATTTGTATAGAAAATTAACATAATATTAAATTTTAAATATTTAATTATTTCAAATAATTAATTATTCAAAAGAATTCTTAAAATTTATTTAAATAGATAACATATTTGAATTGAAAGTTAATTTAAATTTACATTTCCAGCAAATAAATATAAAAATTTAACATTATGTTGAATCTAAATATATGTTTAATCATTTAAAATTTATTTTTTGAAAGGAATTAGAGAGAAAATTATTCTAATAAATAATTCAATATGTGTTAGCTCTCGTATAAATATGAGATCTACTTTATATTATTTTAAATGAATTTTATAAGAATGTGAATAAAAAATTTTATACATAGAATATATTTAATGATTTTATTTTATTATAACTCATCCAATGAAAACATAAAATAATAAAAAAAAAAATGCAAAGGAAGTCATAAGAGTCAAAGAGATCATTCTTTCTCTTGTATTTCTCAGAAGGGAATTGGAATGTCTGACCCTTTCCTGAATTTGAAGAACGTACGGTGAGCGCGTGGCGCTTTCACGACTCACTAGGGGACAAACTACTGTTTTGTCAGTATGTGGGCCTGACATCTGCACTGGTCCAAGTGAACTGCACGCGCTTCAATGCTGCGTGCTTGGAAGTTTGATCCTCTGCTACTGCTTCTGTATATTCTACTCACTCTTTAACTGTGTATTTGACTGCTGGCTTTAACGGAAAGGACTTTATTTGGATACTGTTCACTTCTTTAATTTAATTAGTAAAAAAATACTAATTTTAATCTCTCAAATTAGATCATATAATTAAATACATAACATTTTAATTCATATAATACTTTGTTACTTAAATTTTTAAAATACAACATATTATAATAATTAAATTCTTATACTATAAAATATTTTAATTAATTGATAAATTGAATCCATATTGATAAAAATTATTAATAAATTAAAAAAATCCTACAATTCCATAATTATATATTGAACCATATAAATCCAAAAAATATGTCAATAACATATTTACATTAGAGATATCATAACTCATACCATCCAAGCAAAAACCCAAAATCACCAATGAATTTTTTTTTTTCCCTTGCTATTTAATGGTGGGTTTGAACATCTCATCAAACTCTTTAATGCCACTTGCTTGGGAATCCTATACTTGAATATTATATTTTATACATATTTTTGTAGGTCAATTCATTTAATTATAAGAGCTACTTAATTTACATAACATGGGAATATCTTCTTAAATACTTTGGAATTATTCTCACCTAAAATAACTTTGAATAACTAGTCAATTATAATCCACTTTGTAGATAGGCTTCCCATAAAATTTCTACAACTACACTTTCATATATATTTAGATGCATGTATCTTTTCAGATATTCGAGTTTAGTTGATCATATTCATTTGTATATATATATATGCTCTCTCTTTTTTTTTTTTTTTTTTTTTATTTATTAAAATATATTATATATACTTTCATAAGGCATTTAAACCAATTAAAGATGACATTGTCTAGGTAGTTGAAAAGTTGAGTAAAATACTTAGCAAAGAATGAAAAAAGAAGAAGAAGAAGATAGAATTAAGAATTTATTCAAAAACGTGCATGTTAGCAAAATTTATGAAGATTATTAAAGTGTATACATATGTACGAATATAACTTAATAAATAAATAAGTGTTGGAATTCATTTTGTATAAAATTAATTGTTTTCTATTAATTATAATAACATCTAAACATTTATTCAATTATTTAGTTATATTTAAATATATAACAAAACAATAAATAATATATTTTCAATCCTCAAAACAATACTAAAAGAAAACAAGAAAAGAAAAAGAAAATTTGGCCTTCTCTCTGGGTCTGTCTTTCTAAATATCTAAAGAAACTTCTTTGGTCAGTGATAGCTACTAGAAAATATAGTTATAAAAACAAAAATGATATTAAAATTAGAAACAAGGATGGATTGGTCATGGTTGAAAGCAAGGAATCTATTTGTTCGATTTTTTCACTTTTGCAACAACCAAGGCTATAGCTTGCTTACCAACAACGAATAAAGTACCCCCATTCAAAACTCTCAACCAAAAGTCTCCAAACCGAATAATCATCATATGATATATAGGTGAAGAATAATAATAATGTCACGGTTTGGTCGGTGGGTTGTGTGTTTTTGAGTAATCAAAGGAAGGGAAAAAAAAAAAAAAAAAAAAAAAAACTATTATCCGTTTATATATATAATAGTGATCCCTAAATTTTCGATATTGAAATGTGAGCATCTATATTTATATAAATAGATAGATTTTTCTAAAGTAATATAGCTACTACCAAGAAGAGGAACTAGACGACATAATAATGATTCGTCCATTGGGTATTTAAGGCTCGGAAATCCAAGCCAATCTAATGATATAGTATATTATAAGTGGCAAAATTTTTATTGTAATTTTGGGAAAAAAAATTATTGTAATTATTTATGTTAAATTTGGGACAAAATGTTACTATGGTTCTATGGTTATAAGAAGAAACAAACAGCAATATATATATATATATTTGTATTATATGGGGAGGGGATTTAAACTTGAAATCCAGTTTGCATATGTAGGGGCAGAGCCAACATTAAAAAGATGGGGGTTAAAAAAAAAATTTAAAGTTGAAAGACTAAAATGAAAAATTTTAAAAGTTTGTGATATAAAAATAAAATAAAAAAAATCTAAAATTATGAGGCTAAATTAAAAAATATTTAAAATATATAAGTAAAATTTTAAAAATTAGATGGATTAAACTAAAAAATATCTAAAATATATAGGTAATAATTTAAAATTTTTAAAAGTGCATTTCCTCATGTGCATTTATTATTAGGTTATACCTTTGTGCATTTTTAGACAACACGATTTGTCATAAAAAAAAATTATGATGATGTTATGAGTTTAATAATAATACAAGCTATCTTTTTAATTTATTGTAAATATCTATCAAAATTGTAAATTAAAAATTTAATTGAAATAAAAGTTAAAGTTAAGCAAATTTATTATCAGAAATTGATTTTTAATAATTGAAATAAAATCAAGACATAAATTTAGTGAGCAGCATGTATAGTATAATTTATTACCTATTAAAAATGGTTAAAATTCATTTTTCAAAAAAAATATTAAATATTCAAATCATAAAAATGTCGAAATAACAAACAAAAACAACCTCTCTAGAATATTAATTAATGTTGTGTTAAAAAACATGGGTTGATGTTTGCAGTAGGCCACATGGATTATATAAAATATATAGCAGCTTTCACTTCTGGTAAGGTCCTTGTTAGAAGTTGAAAGATGATATTGACGATGATACTGTACAGTGAAATTAAAGAAAGTTAAGTTAAGAGAACTGTTCTCAGTACTCTGCTCGATCGATCACCTTCTCCCACATGTACGTCTGATTATACTTGTACATACTTACCCTCTTTATTTGTACGGATGTGATCTATTTCTGAAAAAGCCTAAAATTACTTGCATGTTTCTCCTTTCATGTCGAGGCAAAAAATATAAAGCTATATATACCTAAGTTTTTTTTTTTTTTAATTTTGTTAATCTTAATTATGAAATTTTGAATTGTAAATATCGTATTTACTTCAAATGAGAGGTAGATAATTGATGGAAGTGATGTTATATAAAACATATATTGTGAAAATAAAATTGGACGATAAATTTATTTGTAAATTAATTTATTTGAATTATGATAAGGGACAAAATATACCGAACTGGGTAGTAAAGTAAGTTGGGCCCGGCCCAATATAAAATACTTGCAAGCCCATGGACCAAAATCAAAAAAGAAGTCTTCTAGTTCGTATCCAAGCAGGAAGCGGATTAAAATTATAAAGCAAGCTAATCTATATCCGAACCGGTCAAGGAAATCCATACTCAACTCATGTAAGGATCTATCTCCTATAAATACCTCAAA
>CATKHJ010870512.1:0-15231 GCA_949750685.1 Vernicia montana
TTACTTCAATTCTCATAAACTCAAATTTTGCCATAATGGAGTGATTTGAGGAAAATCTAAAATTTCTTAACCAAATCTTAAATTGATCTTTGAATAATGAATTTAGCATGATATAAAGCCTATAGCATCAATCAAACATTAAAAACATTCATCAAATCACACACTTCCCTTATAACATGGATTATGCCTCCAAAATTTTCAAGTTTTGTATAAAATCCCCATAATTCAATTTGACACTTTCAATCCACTTTTCCACACCCCAAATGATCTTAGATATCATTAAAATAAATTTAGAATACTTCCTACAAAAAAAAACTCAATTTGGCTTAACCCCATGCTGGAATTTTCCAACTTGGGTTTCATGCTTCCTTTCCCCAATTTCACTTGCTAAACCCCAAATACTTAACTCCAATTTTTATATTCCATCACATAACATATTTAATTTAACTTTCCCATGAATTACCTTAACAAAATTGAACCGTAGAATTCAAAAGAAAAGTATATATTTGCTATTAACTCATCAAGCTTAAGCTAGAAATGAAGAAATAACTTAAAAAGCACAAATCCTTACCTTGAGATTCTTTGATTTGGTATTCTAAGTTGAAGAAAAAGTTGAGAGCTTTTAGTTTTTGGTGAGAATATATTTTTGGTGCTAAGTTAAAAATGAAGAGAATATGAAATTTTCCAATTTATATGTAAATGAATTTTAAGGGTGATGATTTAATCCCATAATTTCAATGGTTTTGATTCACTCAAGATTGATGGTTATGATTAATCAAGATGGATGGTTAGGATTACCCTTAGGTGTATGGTGACTTAGCATAGAAATGATGATAGAAAATGAACTCGGACTTGATGATGGGAAGATGAGTTATCCAAAATTTTAGGATTTAAACAAAGTCAACAATAATAGCTACTCCACCAAAATTGTCTAACCTAACCAAACTCCACCCTAACCTTAGGTAGCTTATTCTAACCTTAGTGTAGTTAAGCTCCACCATCTTCTGAGTCCTAAAGGGGCTGGCCATACAATGGGCTTGGGCCTAGAGTCCAAAAGCCTATTAACAAGCCCACCCGAGCACATTTTCCGAACTTAAAATTTTTCCGTAACTTTCTTTCTTTCCTTTCACTTTGCATTTTAATTCATTCTTTCCCATATCATTATATACCCATAAACATTGTCACATTACTCCTTTCAATTTAATAAAATACATATAAACATATACACATTGCAAAATAAACAAATAATGCACTTAACATTCAATAATCCCGTTTTATTCCCATTATCATTTCTTTGTCATACTATCCATAAAATTTATTTTCCATGGCATTATCATAACTCTAATGAGATATGGAAACCTTGGGTATTATATTCTACCCCTCTTAGAAAAAATTATCCGCGAATTTTAAAGTACTTACTTGCTATATCTGAAACAAATACGGATACTTCTGAAGCATTTCGTTTTCACTTTCCTATATGCATTCCTCCACATTTTGGTTACACCATTGGACTTTTATCATTGGTACCTCCTTGTTCCTCAGCTTCTTCACTTGTCGATCCAAAATCGCAATTAGAACTTCTTCATAGAATAGGTTTCTATCAACCTCAATAAGTTGTAGTTGCAATACGTGTGAAGGATCAGATACGTACTTCCTCAACATTGACACATGAAAAATAGGATGTACGTACTCTATTATAGGAAGCAATGCTAAATTATATGAAACTTCTCCGACCCTACCAAGAATCTCAAAAGGGCCAATAAATCGAGGAGATAACTTTCCTTTCTTGCCAAATCTCGTCACTCCCTTCATTAGAGAAACTTTCAAGAATACATGGTCCCCTATTGCAAATTGAATATCCTCCCTCTTAGAATCAGCATAACTCTTGTGATGACTAAAAGCAGTTTTTAGTCTCTCCTGGATAACATTCACTTTTTCAGTGGCTTCCTTAACCATGTCAGGGGCTTCGAGATACTATTGCTAACCTCTATCCAATATATCAGAGATCGACATTTTCTACCATACAATGCTTCGTAAGGTGCCATTCCTATAGAGGAATGATGTCTATTATTGTATGAAAATTCAACAAGTGGAAGGTGCTTATCCCAGCCACCTCTAAAATCCCTAACACACATGCAAAGTATATCCTCCATCATCTGAATTGTTCTCTCAGACTGTCCATCCGTCTGCGGATGAAAAATAGTGCTGAAGTCAAGTTGCGTTCCAACGCTTCTTGTAACTTTGTCAAAAATCTTGAAGTAAATTAGGTACCTCGATCCGAAATAATCGAAAGTGGAACTCCATGCAATCTTACGATTTCATTGATATAAATACGAGCATAATCAACTGTTGTATATGTGGTCTTTACTTCGATGAAGTGTGCCGATTTCGTCAACTGATCCACTATGACCCATATAGAGTCATATATTTTCATCATTATTGGCAATTCCACTACAAAATCCATGGTAACACGTTCCCACTTTCACTATGGCAATTTTATCTCCTGAAGTAATCCAGAAGGTCGTTGGTGCTCAAATTTCACCTGTTCATAGGTAAGACACGAAGCAACAAAATTTGCCACATCTTTCTTCAATCTCAGCCACCAATACAAACTTTTCATATCATGGTACATTTTGGTGGCACCCGGATGCACACTACAAGGAATCTAGTGTGCCTTATTGAATCATCTCTCTTAGCCTTTCTACATTCGGCACACAAAGCCGATTGCCACATTTCATAATGTCTTCCTCCACTTTAAACTCTAGAGCTTGCCCCTTTTCCAAGTCTTTCTTAATCTTCACCAATTGAGGATCTTGACTTTGAAAGGTCTTAATTTCATCAATAAGCTTCGACTTCATTTGGATGTAGGCTAACAATACTTGTGACTCCCTCACCTCCAATCGTAAGCCTTCGTTGAACATCTGCTTTAACTCCCTCACCAAAGGCCTCTTTAGTATCGCTATGTGAGAAAGACTACCCATCGATTTCCTTTTAAGAGCATCTGCTACCATATTAGCTTTACTAGGATGATAAAAGATCTAACAATCATAATCCTTAAGCAATTTTACCCATCGTCGTTGTCTCAAATTTATGTCCCTTTGCTATAAAATATTCTGAAGGCTCTTATGGTCAGTATAGATCTCACATTTCTCCCCGTACAAATAATGTCTCCATATTTTTAAAGCAAAGACAACCACTACCATCTCTAAATCGTGGGTAGGATAGTTCACTTTATGTCTCTTTAATTGTCTAGATGCATAGGCAATGACCTTTCTGTTATGCATTAACACACACCCTAAACCAATTCTCGAGGCATCACAGTATATAGCAAAACTTTCATTCCTTTTAGGTAGAGCTAATACCGAAGCTGAAATCAAGCAATATTTAAGCTTTTGGAAACTCTCTTCATAAGCTTCATCCCACTTATATTTAACTTGCTTTCTGGTAAGCCTTGTTAATGGTGTCGGTATCTTTGAGAAATCCTTTATGAATCGGTGGTAGTAACCTGCCAATCCTAAAAAACTCCTTACTTCTGTGACAGTTGTGGGTCGAGGCCAATTTGCTACCGCTTCCACTTTCTTAGGATCTACTTTAATTCCTTCTTACCCACCACATGACCAAGGAAACATACTTGCTCCAACCAAAAATCACACTTTGATAATTTGGCATAAAGCTTATGCTCCCTCAAAGTCTGCAACACCATTCTCAAATGCCCTTCGTGATCCTTTTTACTCTTCGAGTAAATTAAGATAGCATCAATGAATATGATCACAAATCTATCCAAGAAAGGTTTGAATACTCGATTCATCATATCCATAAAAGCTGTTGGTGCATTGGTCAAACTAAAGGGCAATACAGTAAACTTATAATGACCATATCTCATTTTGCATGAAGTTTTACAAATATCGTCTCCCCAGATCTTGAGTTGATGGTAACCTCATCGCAAATCGATCTTTGAGAAGTAACTGGCTCCTTGTAACTGGTCGAACAAATCATCAATCCTTGGCAGAGGATATCTATTCTTCACTGTCACCTTATTCAACAGTCTATAGTTAATGCATAGTCTAAAAGTTCCATCCTTCTTCTTAACAAATAGAACCAGAGCACCCCACGGGAAACTACTTGGTCTAATAAAACTCTTGTCAAGTAAATCTTCCAATAGAACTTTTAATTCCTTTAACTCTGAAGGTTCCATTCGGTAAGGCGGTATCGATTTCATTTGAGTTCCAGGTAAAAGTTCAATCAAAAACTCGATTTCTCTATCCGGTGGCATTCCCGTTAAATCCTCAGGGAAAACATCAGGAAAATTTTCCACTACAGGAATCTTTTTGGCATTACTGTCTACCTTATTAGTATCTACTACTTGTGCCAAAAATGCTTGGCAACCTTTTCTTAACATCCTTTTTGCTTCTATGGCCGAAATAAAATTCATAGGAAGGTTACTTCTATTCCCTTGAAATCTAAAATCCTACCCGTTATCGCCTTTGAAGTCAATTATTTTATCACGACAGTCTATATGGGCATTATGCCTGGACAACCAGTCTATACCCAAAATAACATCAAATCCTAAGACTTCTAGTTCAATCAAATCTACAAGGAATTTCCTATCTTCAATATCAATCACACAATCTGAAAACACCTGATCTACTATCACATTATCTCTTAATGGCATGGTGATAATTAAAGGTTCATGCATAACTTCCTTATCCTTTCTTAACTTCTTGGTAAAATAAGGTGAAACAAAAGAATGTGTCGCACCAGAATCAAACAAGCAACTAACACTTATAGACTGAACAGAAACAGTACCTGTAACAACATTATTGGAAGTTCCTACTTCCTATTGATTGAGAGCGTATACTCTCCCTCTATCTCTGCCTTCCGTGGCTTTGACACTATTCGAGCATTATCCTGCACCTCGTCCTCACCCTCCTTGACCACGATTTTCAGGTCAGTACATTAGTACAGTAGGTTGTTAAACCGCTATTACTGCCCTTTGATTGACCTTCTGTGGACAATCATTAATAAAATGCCCCATCTAGCCACATTTCAGACATGCTCCTGAGGCTCTTCAACAGTCTCTCTTATGTGGCCTTCCACATAAATTACATATGGGAAAAGCATGGCTCTGCTGCCCAGTTCGATAATTACTCACATTACCAAGCGTTGAGGCTACCAAAACACTACTAGCTCATACCTGACTTTGTCCACTTCCTTGTGACTGGTAGGGAGTGGAAATAGTGAAAGTCTGCTCCTGACCCCTTATTCATACCCTTTTGTTTCTGATCCCTTTTCATTCATTTCGCTCTTTCTGCCCTATACCTTGCCTCCATTAGTTTAGCCTTATCTATCAATTTGGCCATAGTGGAAAACTCAGTGGCCACTAAAACATGATATAGCAAAGCTACCAATCCTTGACGGAATTGGTCAACCCTACTACCCTCCGTTGGCACAATATGAGTAGTATAATTGCTTAACCTCTTGAACTCCCGAGCATAGTCTGAAACTGACATCCCAAGCCTCTACTTCAATTGTTTAAATTGAAGCGCATGATTCTGTCTCTCCCCTTCATATAGAAATTCATCCATCAGTTCCTGCTTGAACTCTTTCCAAGTAGGTGGATTATCACTGTACAATCGCTCTTCTACTTTCCTATGGAACCAACCCCACGCATCACTCTGAAGTTGAACTCCTATTAGCTCGATCAGTTTTTGTCCTAGCATATCATCCTTTGAGCAATCTTATCCATCTCATCTAAAATTTAAAGGGATCCTCCATTTCTTTCCTGAAAATTCTGGCGATTTAAACTTCCTTAAGTCGTTCACCATAACTCATTATCCTGATAACATTCATCTACTCACCCTATGTGGTGCTCGCAGTAGGATAGGAGGTACGTTATCCACTTGTGGTGCAGATGGCACCATAGGTGGTGGTGGAACTTCCTAATGCTGACACCTTAATTCTAAGAGTTCTTGTCTCATCACTTCATTCTCTTGTTGTAACGCTTCCATATCCCCTAGTGGTCCTTGTTCTCTACCACTTGTAGTACACTGCCTTAATCGAGAAGATTCTCGATCGGTATTTCAAATAGATGCGGCATTAGATGCTACATCTGGAACGATGCTATCAGCTTCTTAGGACTCCTGTCCCTCTTGCTGAACAATTCTATGGGGAAACATCTATGACAAAGCAACATACAAAATGTCGCTCATTCAATTCACACATCATAACTTTGATATTCAAAATACGCAATTTATTTCATATACATATCAATCATCAATTAACCTTACTTATATCATCCCATTAATCACACATATATTATTTAGCCATTCCATATAGCCTGTAGAGGAAAATCATAGCATTAGATACATCCTTTTTCTCAACAGGATTTCGAATCCTTGGCATCTACACATTACCAGTCATAAGCAATATTTCACAACTCAATAATGACATGTAATAATAACATACATAAATATAATAGAAGGATGATAACTTAATGTATTACGTTGACGCTGATCTGACTTAGCAAGATACTTTACTGACAACAAGGAATTCTATGCTCCATGGTTTAACTTACAACTGGAAATATATATAGAGACTTAAATCTTCGCTCTGATACCAACTTTGTCACGACTCATCTTTGAGCCATGATTGTCCTAGGGCATAGTGAGACATAAGGCCACCTAAACTCATAGAACCCCTTTATTAATTATTAACTTCTATCAATTTCCATGTTACCATTATCCTAAGATCGAAACCATAATTACCATTCCTTATTACCAATTACCATATTAATCATCTTTGTAATCAACAGTTATCAACTTAATACCATTTTCATGCTTATTACTATTGAACTCCATTTTTCAGTAGTTCTATCGCAATTCACCCATAAATTACTTAAGTGCTTGGACTGTAATAATATTGTACAAACCACATACCATATAAATAATATTCCAAATTATACCATTATTGCAAACTTTAACAATTCATGGAGCTCTAGAGTGAAACTTCCAAAATATGCATAGCCATATACCATAATACCAAAATAGCAGTGCAATTTCCAAGCGAAGATATAGAACTTGGAATTTACCTTACTTACCTAGCAACTGATCTTGAAAAATAAACAACTATGGGATGAGACAAAGCTCAGTGAGTACAAAATAATATTATACAGGATAAATAAATAATGTATGAAACAATGGTGGCTTCTTATAACAATAAAGCGATGTTAATCAAAATTGTCCTTATGGAACAACTTTCACATTTACAACATAAAATATATCTTTAGCATAAACAATTCCTTTCTCGGAAACGGTGTGTTTCCCCTATAAACAATCGAGTGGCAGCCTACGCCGTGATCACTCCCCATACCTAGTCACACGCATAATTGATCAGGGCATATGTATTGGGGACCTTAAACCCTTCTCAGCTAAGGTTCGGATAATCTCACCCTATCCATGGGTCCCATTACCATTGTGCACAAGGTTCGATGCATTGCCCCACATCAGAGGGTTTTTCTACTTATCATGGTATTATTATAATAGTTTACCTTTTCTATCCATGAATTAATTCAATGGATAATACATCAATAAATAATCAGGTTCCCATTCATTGATCACATTATAAGATCAAAGCAATATAGGCTCATTTGGCCAAATGCTATAAAGAAATATTTTTCTCAATTTGGCTCAATAATCAATAAGTCAAATAATGCTTGCCAAGGAATTGCAATACATTTCAAATAGGAAATGATTGAACATTAATGCTCATATTTAAGGCACAAATCGTATAATATTATTAAGTACTCATATTGAACTCCTTAGCTCCTAATAGCACTCAATGCAAAATAAAATGAGATTGCTCGGTATCTCGAACAATTCCCTTGCCTTTAGATTCTACAATCATATTATACATGTTGTACATTAATTACTATTCCTTTACCATCACTAACCATATTCTATTTTTAACCTTATTATCACCTTTCCCATTCTTAACCATATTTGCGTTATCTCATCAAATCATGGTTAAGACACATTAAACAATATCATACATATTCATATTGTCAAAATTAACATTTTAATCATACATTCTCTATGTTGACCGAATATTCCCATCAAAGAATTTACTTCCTTTTCCTTTCCAATTTAATAATTAAATCCCATACTCCACTATTGGAATCAATGCAAATAATTTTCTAACATTCAATGGCATTAATTCCATCATTAACTTCAAAATCCCTAAATGGCCTAATCCATTAAATTTGGAAAAATTTATTCCCATCAACAAAATTCCAAATTGATCTTATAAACATTAAATTGTATCATATCTAAACTCAATTAACAAATCAATTTCAATAGTTCATGCTTAATTCTCAATTCGACTTAAAAACCCTATAATTTGGGAAAAACTATAAATTTCATATCCAAACTTCAAATTAACATCCAAACAATCAATATCTAACAATCAATTTAAATTAAATTACTTCAATTCTCATAAACTCAAATTTTGCCATAATGGAGTGATTTGGGGAAAATCTAAAATTTCTTAACCAAATCTTAAATTGATTTTTGAATAATGAAATTAGCATGATATAAAGCCTATAGCATCAATCAAGCATCAAAAATATTCATCAAATCACATACTTCACTTATAACATGGATTATGCCTCCAAAATTTTTAAGTTTTGTATAAAATCCCCATAATTCAATTTGACACTTCCAATCCACATTTCCACAATCCAAATGATCTTAGATATCATTAAAATAAATTTAGAATACTTCCTCCAAAAAAAACTCAATTTGGCCGAACCCTATGTTAGAATTTTCCAACTTGGGTTTCATGCTTCCTTTCCCCAATTTCACTTGCTAAACCCCAAAGACTTAACTCTAATTTTTATATTCCATCACATAACATATTTAATTTAACTTTTCCATGAATTTCCTTAACAAAATTGAACCATATAAATCAAAAGAAAAGTATATAATTGCTATTAACTCATTAAGCTTAAGCTAGAAATGAAGAAATAACTTAATAAGCACAAATCGTTACCTTCAGATGCTTTGATTTGGTGTTCAAAGTTTAAGAACAAGTTGAGAGCTTTTAGTTTTTGGTGAGAATATATTTTTGGTGCTAAGTTAAAAATGAAGAGAATATGAAATTTTTCAATTTATATGTAAATGAATTTTAAGGGTGGTGATTCAATCCTATAATTTCAATAGCTTTGATTCACTCAAGATTGATGGTTATGATTAATCAAGATAGATGGTTAGGATTGTCTTTAGGTGGATGATGACTTAGCATGGAAATGATGATAGAAAATGAACTTGGACTTGATGATGGGAAGATGAGTTAACCAAAATTATAGGATTTAAACAAAGTCAACAATAATGGCTACTCCACCAAAATTGTCTAACCTAACCAAACTCCACCCTAACCTTAGGTAACTTATTCTAATCTTAGTGTAGTTAAGTTCCACCATATTCTGAGCCCTAAAGGGGCCGGCCATACAATGGGCTTGGGCCTAGAGTCCAAAAGCCCATTCACAAGCCCACCCGAGCACATTTTCCGAACTTAAAATTTTTTCGTAACTTTCTTTCTTTCCTTTCACTTGTCATTTTAATTCCTTCTTTCCCATATCATTATATACCCATAAATATTGTCACACTACTCCTTTCAATTTAATAAAATACATATAAATATATACACATTGCAAAATAAACAAACAATGCACTTAACATTCAATAATCTCATTTTATTCCCATTATCATTTCTTTGTCATACTATTCATAAAATTTATTTTATATGGCATTATCATAACTCTAATGAGCTATGGAAACCTCGAATGTTACAATACACCTTTACTACTTGAAACGGTCCTGACCATCTGGACCTCAGCTCACCTAGAAAAAGTTTTAAACGTGAGTTAAAAAGCAATACCTGCTGGCCTTCTTCGAAATGTCTCTCATGAATATGTTTGTCATGCCAACGTTTGGTATGCTTTTTGTAAATCTTAGCATTCTGATAAGCAACCTCTTGCTACCAGCAGCTTCCAAATCCATATTCAACTTCCTTACAACCCAATACACTTTATGCTCGTGCTCTACAAGTAAAGGGCAAGCTTTTCCAAAAACAAGTCTATATGGGGACAATAGCATCATCCAATTTGAGTGCCCAATCCTTTCTAGAGTTTTTCACCATCTTCTCTAAGATATTCTTCAACTCTTAATTTGACATTTCCACCTGACCACTCTTTTGAGGATGGTATGGAGTGGCTATTCTATAGGTGACTTCACACTTCTTTAGCAAAGCATCGAAAGCTCGGTTGAAAAAATGGGAGCCTCCATCACTGATGATCGCTCTTGGAACCCCGAATCGAGCAAAAATGTTCTTCTTCATGAACGTCATAATAACTCTAGAATCATTTGTAGTACTTACAATTGCTTTAACCCACTTTGATACATAATCCACCGCTACCAATATAAATCGATTATTGAAGGATGAAGGGAATGGTCCCATGAAATCAATCCCCCAAACATCGAATATTTTAACTTCTAAAATCCCATTAAGCGGCATATCATGCTTCCTAGATATGTTCCCCATTCGTTGGCAACGATCACATGCCATCACATAATTCCTAGCATCTTTGTACATAGAAGGCCAATAAAAACCACATTGCCATACCTTTGCAACTGTTTTATCCATGTTTGCATGACCCCTACTTTCCTTAGAGTGACAATGCTCAAGTATACGTGGGATTTCCTCTATTGGCATTCACCTTCTGATCATCCCATCTCCACAGTACTTGAAAAGGAGTGGTTCATCCCAAAAGTAATACTTGACGTCTGCAAGAAATCTCTTTTTCTAGTGATAAGAAAAATCACTAGGGATGATACCACTTACCAAGTAGTTGACAAAATCAACAAACTAAGGAGTTGAGCCCTTAACCGCCAACAACTGCTCTTCCGAAAAGTAATCATTTATCAGCTCATCATCTTCAGCTGTTCTTTCCCTCTCCAATCTAGACAAATGGTCAGCAACCACATTCTCCACCCCTTTCTTGTCCTTAATCTCAAGGTCAAATTCTTGAAGAAACAGTACCCATATGATCAATCGAGGCTTGGCATCTTTCTTGGACATTAGGTACCTTTGACCCAACCAAGTATGAGTGGAATTTGTTAAAGGCCACCACATCTCCTTTTCTATAGTTGCATAATTCTTCTATGTATCATCTAGGATCTTGCTAGCATAATATATGACATGCACCTTCTTGTCTTTCTTTTGGCCTAGGATAGCTCCAATTGCAAAGTCACTCGCATCGCATATGATTTCAAAAGGCAAACTCCAATCAGGTGATGCAATGATGGGAGCTGAAATCAAAGCTTCCTTTAACCTGTTAAAAGCACTTAAGCACTCCTAGTTAAAATCAAATGTAGCATCTTTATTAAGCAAATCACAAAAAGGCTTAGCAATTTTAGAAAAATCTTTGATAAACCGGCGATAAAAACTAGCATGGCCAAGGAAACTTCTTACCTTTTTTACGTTTGTTGGTGGAGGCAATTTTTCAATAGTCTCCACCTTGGCCTTATCAACCTCAATACCTGCTTAAGAAATTTTATGTCCCAAAATAATCCCCTCTTGTACCATAAAATGGCACTTTTCCCAATTAAGCACTAAATTGCACTCAACACAATGTTGCAAAACTTTTCTCAAATTTTCCAAACATGCATCGAAAGAAGACCCATACATAGTAAAATCATCCATGAAGACCTCCATGCTATTCTCCACAAAATCAGAAAAAATAGACAACATACAACGTTGAAAAGTTGCAGGGGCATTACACAAACCAAAAGGCATTCTCCTATATGCAAAAGTACCATAAAGACATGTAAAAGTGGTCTTCTTCTAATCTTCAGGAGCAATGGGAATTTGAAAATATCATGAATAACCATCTAGAAAACAAAAATATGCATTGCCCGCAAGTCTTTCTAACATCTGATCAATAAAAGGCAAAGGAAAATGATCCTTACGAGTAGTATTGTTGAGTTTCCTATAGTCAATGCACATTCTCCACCCTGTTACAGTCCTAGTGGGAATCAATTCATTATTATCATTTTTCACTACAGTCATCCCACCCTTCTTAGGCACTACATGTACAGGACTAACCCAAGAGCTATCAGAAATGGGGTAAATTATCCCTGCATCCAACAGTTTAGTAATTTCAGCCCTAACTATTTCTTTCATGTTTGGATTCAACCTACGTTGCTGTTCAATCACAGGTTTGTGGTTATCCTCCATCAAAATCCTATGCATGCATATAGTTGGGCTAATCCCTTTTATATCAAAAATATTCCACCCTACTGCTATTTTACTTTCTCTCAAAATTCTCAATGTTTTTTCAAGTTGCACATCATTCAAATTAGCATTCACAATCACAGTCAAAGTATCATTAGGACCTAGAAATGCATACCTAAGATGCGCAGGAAGTTGTTTCAACTTAAGAATTAGTGCTTGCTCAATGGATAGTGAAGGAAGTGACTTACCTTTTCCCAACTCTTTAAATTGTTGCCTCTTATAGAAAGGAAGAAGTGAGCTCCCTTCGAAAATGCTAGCAATAACAGCAACCTCTTCATTTTCATCTTGATTAGTTGCATTATTAACCAAGCATGCTTCTAAGGGATTTGCATAGTATTCTTTCTCAAAAACTTCTTGAACCACCTTATCGATGACATCAACTCGAAAGCAACAATCCATAATGGCAAGGTGTTTTTCTGCTCTAGCAATGTCAAACTCAATTTCTTCATCCCCTACCCTCAAAGTCAACTTGCCCTGCTTGACATCTATCAAAGCTCCTGCTGTTGCTAAGAATGGTCTCCCAAAAATCAATGGGATCTCGATATCCTCATCCATATCTAACACCACAAAATCCGCAGGTATATAAAACTTACCAACCTTTACCAAAACATTCTCAATGATACCTACTAGATACTTGACAGAACAGTCAGCTAATTGCAAGGTCATTGAGGTTGGGGTTAGTTCATCCAACCCCAATTTCTTACAACTAGATAAAGGCATAAGACTAACACTAGCTCCTAAGTCACACAAAGCCTTTTTAGATTTAGTGGTACCAATAACACAAGGAATAGAAAATTTACCTGGGTCTTTTTAGCTTTCATGGAAGCTTGTTTTGAATGATTGCACTGCACTCTTTAGTAAGTGCTACCACAGCATGTTCTTCAATCTTCCTCTTGTTAGAACGCAGCTCTTTGAGAAACTTCACATAACTTGGCATATGTGCTAAGGCATCTATAAAAGGAATGTTAATGTGAAATTTTTCATACTGCTTGTCCACTTTCTGCTGCTTCAACCACTGAGGATAAGGAACAGGTGGCACATAAGGTTCGGTTAATACAGGCCCACTCAATTCCTCTTTTTGCTTTCAACCTTCATCAATTTGAAGCTCTTCTTATTTTTCCTCAGCTTTATCTTTCTCAGTATTTTTCTCCACTATTTTTCGTCTCACTTCTTCAAGCTACTTACCGCTCCTCAAGGTAATTGCCTTGCAGTGCTCTCTTGGATTAACCTTTGTTTTGCTAGGCAAGGTACCCTGTGGCCTTGAATTGAATGATTTTGCCATTTGCCCAACTTGAATCTCTAAATTCCTGTTTTGAATTACAATCTAATCTACCTTGGATTCTAATCTGTCATACTATTTTTCTATCTTCTCAAATCACTCAGAAATAGCCCCTATAAATTTTTCAAGTGCTGACTCATAAGAGGGCTTATTCTCTTGCGAGGTACCTCTTTGCTGTTGATTTCTTCCCTGATAATTATACTGAAAAGGCTACCTCTAATTTCCTAGATTACCCCAAGCTAGATTGGGATGATTCCTCCAAACCGGATTGTAAGCATTTTAGTACGGGTTGTTCTACTAGCGTAAGGGGTTATTGACAAAATTCAATTGCTCCATCCCATGACACTAAGAAGTAGCATGTCCTTCCCCACAAAATTCACAAACCAATGCAGAATGAGAAAATAACATTAAAATTTACCTTTCCTAAAGTCCTCGCAATTGCATCCACTTTAGAAGCTAAGAGAGAATAGCTATCCACTTCATGAACTCCAGCCACCCTTCTTGAAGGACCCCTCTCATTTGACCAGTGATAATTATTTGTAGCCATTTCTTCCAACAGGTCATAAGCATTCGTGGCATTCTTGTTCATCAATGCTCCTCCAACTGCTGCATCAATAGTGCTTCTCATTTGTGGTGTCAACCCATTTTAAAAAGTTTGCACTATAAGCCAATTGGGTATATCATAATGGGGCACCTCCTTTGCAAATGTTTGGACCTCTCCCAAGCTTCATAAAGGGTTTTTCCATCTTATTGTGTGAAGCTTGTAATGTCATTTCTCAACTTAGTTGTCTTCCCAGGTAGAAAGTACTTGGCTAGAACTGCCCTGGTCAGCTGATCCCATGTTGTGATAGAACCCGAAGCTTGTGATTGTAACCACATTTTAGCCTTATTCCAAAGAGAGAATGGAAATAAACTCAACCTGATAACATCATCAGTGACATTGTTGATCTTGATGGTATCACATATCTCTAGAAAATTAGTCAAATGAGCATTTGCATCTTTTGTCAAACCACCCCCAAACTGTGACTAGTGCACCATCTGAATAAGAGCAGGTTTAAGTTCAAAATTATTAGCAGCTATGGTCGGCCTCTCAATGCTACGCCTAATAGTAGTGGTTGGCATGGCATAGTCACGCAAAGATCGTTCAGCCATCTCTTTGTCTTTGTGCACTACCTCAACTGTCCCCTGTTCAATTGGTTCTTCAAAAATTTGTCACTCAAAAATTATCTTCTCTTGGAGATTCCGCTCTCTGTTTCTATCTTCTCTTTCTTTCCTGAAACGCTCTTTTCTTGCTTTGTTCAACTGTCTACACCTTCTTTCAATTTATGGATCAAATTTTTCCAATCTAGCATTTTGATCACTTCTTATAAATTTTCAAAAATGAAATGTGCATAGTTGTCACGACCCGACTTTACGAGCCGCGACAGTCCTAGGGCATGGGTAGGCGTAAGGCCACTGAAAACCCGTAGAACCCGATACTAATCTATACCAATCATGCATATACGATTCCCAGATCAGAACCCCAAACACATTACTATCCATTCCAAATCATCCATTCATTAATGTATGCCATCATTCATAAAATGATTTACAATAATTTTCAC
>CATKHJ010870576.1:0-30854 GCA_949750685.1 Vernicia montana
TATATATATATATATATATATATATATATATATATATATATATATATATATATATATATATATATATATATATATATATATATTTTACAAATTCTATTCATAAAAATTTAAAAATAGTTAAACAACACGCACATATAACTATTTCTAACAACTTTTGTAATAGGATATGTTTAGCATTGAAATTGGAATTATTTTTCATGAAAAACACCATTCTTGATATTGTAAAAAAATAGTTTGAACATATTGTATAGTTATTTTGAAATTTTTATTACATAATATATGAAATTCACTTTTAAAATAAATTTTAATAATTTAAAGTCAATATTTTTAACATAATATTTTTATCAACAATAACTTTTATTACTGAACTTCTTAAAAATTATTTATTGATTTATTATTAACGTGAATAAAGCATCCATTGTGAAAAATGTGATATAAATACAAATATTTAATATCAAATTATATGCACTCTTAAAAAAATATCAAACAATATTAGATTCTTTTTAAGTTCACTATTATACGAGTATATTTAATATAAACTTTTATTAAATGGTTATAAACTTTAAATTATTATATATAAAATATGAAATTTCCATAACTCTAATATTTAATATTTTAAATTTGACTATACTATATTATAAATTTTAAATTTTTTTAAATATAATCACATTTTTTCGTGGGTCGAATCACAAATTTTAAGGGATGTTTGATATCACTGCAATTTTTTATTTTATTTTTCAAATTTCAAAAAAAAAAATTAATTTTTTTTAAAAAAAATTATTATTTAAAAAAAAATTATTATTATTTTATTTATTTCATATTTATTCATAATAAATTTTGATTTTCAAAATCTTATTAAAAGAAAATAAAAAACAGATAACAGAAAATAAAAAATAAAAAAAAAACGATTACCAACGTGACCTTAATTTATAAAAAAAATGACAAATGAGACTAATCAAGTTTTTGAAAAATTTCAATTTTCAAATATAAGTATGATTCATGAGTCATCAACATATTTAATCACACTATAATCTTTATTTCTTTTATATATACATATATATATATATATATATATATATATATATATAACATTTTGGTTCCTTCAAATCTCATATTTTTAAGTTTTAATTTAAATAATATAATAAAAAAAATAATGAATATAATTTATGTTTTTTTAAACAATAATTAATCTAATTCTGAAAAATAATATTAAATTATAATAACTATGACATATTAAATCAAAACACAAAAAATGTTTTTATTGGATAATCTTTACAATTTGGATATTTCGGAAGGACATAATAATCACTTATCAATCATAAGAAAAAACAAAATCAGATTGCATCAGATTCAATTATTCTGAAATACGAAGCGGCTCAATTAATGAGGACATTAAAAATCTACCGTCAAATAAACCTTAGTCCACAACATGTACGGTCCAGATCAAGTAACACAGAGTTAGGGCACAATTGTCCCCGAAAAAACCAGATTAGCTCGCAAAGGACCTTCTATAAATAAAACTAAGGTCCTTGGACCGAAAAAAAAAAAAAAAAAAAAAACCACGGTGTCAATCTCCCCAAATTCGAGCCCGCGGTAAGGCGAAAAGCAGAGATCAGCCATGGCGAAGCCGCGTAAGCCGAAGAACGATGACTCTAAGCCCGATAATTCTGGAGCTGTAGTCCGTCACCAGAAGCTCTGTCTCTCAATTGACATGGTTAAGCGCCAAATCTATGGGTCCGTTCTTCTTTTTCCCTTTCTCATTCATACATTTCTTGTAGGTTTAGGTATGTTCTTTTTATTTTGTACTGATTTGTGCCTATTAGTTTTGAATTTTGATTTTGTTTTGGTTTTTGAGTTGGATTTGTTGGATTATAGCTTCAAATTGAATTGACTTTTGTTTTTTGAGGTTCTTCAGCTACACAGAGTTGGAAATTGCTGTACCTGATATAGGAATTGTGGGGTTACATGCGGAGAATTTGGGTATTGAGAGTGTGTTTGTGGATGGCGAGCCTACTGAGTTTGAATACTACCCACATCAGCAAAATGTGGTGGAAAGCGAGAAGAGATGGAGCTGGGTTTCTACTCCTAGCTCAGCTGCTGATGCTGCTGGCTCTGCGTATATTTATGCACTTGATAAAGAACTGGTTCCGAATCTACTTATTAACTGTTGCAAAGCTTTTAGGGCTTCCAATGAACAACAAGATCAAGTGAACTTAGATAATGGTGAAGCTAAGCAGGTTACTGTGGCTAATCTTAATGAAGTCTTGCTATTTAAATTTTTGGTTCTGCTGTGGCTTTTCTCATGTGGGATTCTGCATGAGAAATTTTGTTATGGGTCCACAGCCATCTGGGAGCAACATTTTTGAACT
Organism: Vernicia montana; assembly: GCA_949750685.1. Classification (NCBI taxonomy): domain Eukaryota; kingdom Viridiplantae; phylum Streptophyta; class Magnoliopsida; order Malpighiales; family Euphorbiaceae; genus Vernicia; species Vernicia montana. Next base: position 2,370 of record CATKHJ010870576.1, read on the forward strand.
GGCGTGATTGAATTTTATAGGAGTAAAGTGGTTATTCTGGTATATCTATATAGCATGGATGTTAGTTGATCCCCTTTTGCTATCAGAATTTAGACAGTGCCTTTATTTGAGGAGTACATTCTTATGGAACAGACACGACTGCTCAACATAAGCCTTCAAGTTCAACCTAACTACCCGACCCAACTTGTCTATGTGTATCTGTTTTCTTCATCTCACTAGATTGAGGATCCCTAAGTCTAGAGCTACATCGTCAAAAATATTTAAGGTCACTAAGTCCTTTCTCATTGCTCCCAATGATGTCATTTTGAGTCTATCCCTTCCTGTCTTATCTTTACTGGGCTACCCCACTTCAGCGAGCTCAATCTTTTGTATTTGCTAGTCTTCGACATAAACACATGTTCAAAACCACCTCAATCTTTTCCTATTTTGAATGTTGATATGCTTCTAATGCTTGAGCATGAGTTTTCATGAACTCATGATGAGGTTTACACCTTTGTGGTTTCTCATGTAGGTTGATGTTGGATGCAGAATGTGAAATTGGTTCGAATCAATTATTGGGTAGAGAAAGCAGAGACAGGGATTCACTTTAATGATGACGTGCTACATACTGATAACCAGATAAGACGTGCAAGGTGTTGGTTCCCTTGTATGGATGAAGGTTCTCAACGTTGCTGGTATAAATTGCTTGGTTTTGTTATTTAGATAGAGCTTTGCAACATTTGTGCCCTATGTGAAATTTATTTGTCTACTTACAATGTTACCTTTTCAGTTATGATCTGGAGTTCACTGTTGCCCACAACCTTGTTGCTGTCAGTACTGGCAGCCTATTATACCAGGTGAGATAATCGAGGAGATTATATTCCTTGGGTATCTGGACTATTGAGACTCTTAGTGATACCTCAATTAATTATGATTAGTTGATTGGATGATCTTCATTTCATATGTTCAACTTGATACCTAGATTAGGAAGATATTGATTTGTTCGAAAATGTATTGATCTTCTCAATTCTGGTATAATATGTGTTGTTGTTCCACCCTGCAGACGATAATTAAAATTTAAAATATTTTGGGTGATTTAAGTGGACATAATATATATGACTTGGCTGGATTTATGTGATGAACTGTAAATGAAGTGGATGCTAGAAAATGTTATGATATTCAGTGTCAAAAGAATGTTGCTCTTAAGTGAAAAAAGAGAAAAAGTAATGCTATGTAGGAATTTATATGATTATATAGGGTGATTGTAAATCCTTGAAAGTATATTGTTGAAGCATTTATGTGTAGGATTCATGAGTGCATTAAGTTATCTAGTTCACTTTTCCTTCTAGGTTGACCTCTAGATGACACTTTTCTTACCACTACACAAGATTGAATTCATTGAACAGAGCATTAAGATATGAGTGGTTGAGCAAATGCTTGAAGGAAAGGATTTGATAGATGATTTATGCTCTGATATTTAGATTCTCGAGTCATATGGTAATTAGTTTTAGTTACATCACATTTGGGGACTTAGGAATTGTACTTGCAGCCATTCCTCCAACTTGTTAGGTAACTTACTTTACAAATCCGGGTTCGATTCCCGGTTGGTGCACAATTTGCGGGGATAGCTCAGTTGGGAGAGCATCAGACTGAAGATCTGAAGGTCGCGTGTTCAATTCACGCTCACCGCACGCATCTTCGGGATCGAGGCTTTGTTGAGTTGAGTAAATTGGGATATTGGTTCACAGTATCCCCATTTTTTGAAGTAATGACATTTATGCTAGTCATTGAATAAGTTTGGTGCAAGAAAATTGAGATTGCAAACCTGGTTATTACTTCTGTAGTTCAGAATATTTGTACTTAATCTAATCTAATTATGCTTGCGAGTGTTTAATGTATAACCTATTTTATGTTATCAATAAGCCCTACATAGAGGAGTCAGAAAAAGGGATTCTTATTGGGGGTATCAAAACTATTTTGAGGCGAATGTGCTTCAATTGTAGGAAACAGGATTTGTAGGCTTGATCTACCAAATGCGCATAGGAGCTTAAGGTGATATGATGCATGGAGCTTTTTTTTACATGATACTTAAACTAGAATGGCATGTATATTTTGTTGATTGTTGTAGAACGAATTCCCATGTAACACAAAATGCCATATATATTTTGTTGAATGTTGTAGAACCAATTTCAATGTAACACAAAATAGGTGGACAATTCTAATGTGCAAAATTAGCTAGATTTTCTACTTAAGGGTTTATGTTTTAGGAAAAGAAGCTTTTGCAAGATGAAGATTATCCTTTCCTTCAGCCTAAGATTTTCTAAAACGGGTAACATGCTCAAAGTACGTTCCTCACAACATTAGAAAGAATCCCTTACTGATTGGGGAACTTTATGGGTAGAGCTTTTTAGATTTGGAAGCTTTGCAGATTGTGAATTGTAAAAAAAAAAAAAAAAAAAAATATGACTTGAGAATCTGATGAGGAGTAAATGAATGGTTGATTGTGTTTCTTTCCAAGGAAGAAGGGGAATTATCGAATCATGTGATTATTCTTTGACTAGGTGAGAACCCTGTGGTCTTATAAATGTAACACATACTAGTTGAGATTATTGGGCTTATATGGATAACATAGAGGTGGAATATAATGCTTGGAAGGCTCTTATTGTTGAGCTAGATGTGAAGATATACGAGAAAAAATTTGGCTAGGAAAAACTAGTGGGCTAGCAAAAATAAACCTAATTTTTGGATGGCAATCATTTTTTTTTTCCAACGTTGTGCGTGGCTTTTTTATCCTCCTCCCTTCCTCTTTGCTTTTGTGGAGGTAATTAAAATTTCTTGGCAATACACTCCTTGGTGTCTTATATGAATTGAATTTTCCTTTTATTGGAAAAGAATAAGAATATACTTTTTATATTGAAAAAAAATGGAATACATTTCTCAGATTGAAGCAAGAGTTGCCTCTCCCATTCTGTTGATCATGCAGTGAGTCAAAGATAGGGAGAAATCTCTTCATACTTTTTGATTTCCTTCACCTTCATAAGGAATTTGACATTGCTTTGTCTATTCACTTGGAGGAGGAAAAAGAGTTTCCAAAGAATCTTCATGAAACTTTTTTACATTTGTTGGACTTGGAAGGATGGTTTTGCCTGTACAGTTTACCATATTTACCAATGTTGCAATCAAACTTACTTGACATTTGTGTGTTTAGACTGTTGCAACACAAGGCTTTTTTTTTTTTTTTTTGCCTTCAAATGATTTATAAAACAAAAAAGAGAGAAGAAAATTTTATTTTTAGGCATTTGTACAAACATCTCAGGGTTCTTTCATGTAGATATTGCAAAATTTAAATAATCCAATGCAGTTGGAGTGCTTAATCATCAAATTTCTCTCTTACGAGCAAGGAATATAACATTTGGAGAAGAAACTTCTAACAAATTGAGGAATTTAAGGCTAAGGATGAAGTATCTGAGATTTTTCCTGGTTTAAAATTGACACAAACAGTTTGATGTTATTCTAGAATATGTCATTGACTTGATGACAGGTCAAGGCTATATGATGGTGCTGAGTTGTCATAAATTAACATGATTTGAAGCAATAAGAATGTTGAAAGAGGAAATTGCAGACCCAAGGATTATGTTTGACCTGAATTTTGCGGTTGTCATAAACTTAATGCATCAGATCAGAGTTAGAACAAAGAATACAATCGAATTGCAGCTGAAATTAGTTTATGAATCAATATCATTTGCTAAGGGATGTGTACTATGTGCCACTAACATTTTGATAACATGGGGAATAAGTTTATTACGTCTACAATAAAAACAAATCAAGGATTTTAGGGGTCGTTCGGTATCATTGCGGTTTTCTGTTTTTTTTTTTTAAATTTTAAAAAAAATAATTATTAGAAAATATTTTTAAAAAATTATTATTTTTATTTTTTCCATTTTTTATTTAGAAACATTTTGAAAATAGAAAGCAGAAAACAAAAAATAACAAATTTTGATTTTCAAAATATTGTTTTTGTTTTTGAAAAATAGAAAATAGAAAACGATACCGAACGCATCCTTAATTGATCATATGTAAAAAAAATTGTTCAAGAATAGGGAGAACTTTATCTGCATCTCAATTAAATAGGGTGGATTCCTTTTTTGCTGCACATATATTTGTAACCTTTTGAGTTCATGCCTATAAAGGCAGTGGAACTCTTTTTCTCCCTGTCAAAATTCTCAATTTTTGTTAAGAACCAAGCTAAATGATGGACTTGTGCTTTAATAACCTATGCCCTGTCTATATTAATTTGTTTACTTGTAATGTCATCAGTAAAGATACTTTGCAATGGAATATATTGATGCCCTATTTGGTTAGAATTTTTGAATTGAAAATGTTATTGAAATTGGAATCCAATGCAATAGGAAATTCACTTGTATGTTTGGTTTGACACTTACCTAGAATTTTATTCTCTACATGCCTATTTATTTTATCCTATCATAAGAATTGGAATCCATATAAATCTTCATAATGGAATTGATTTGATGTTAGGAAGCTAATCAAAACTGCTCCAAAAATAATTAATTGACTTACCTTTCATAATTTTTGTAAATTATTAATTTTTTTTTTTCAAATTTACTTAAAATTATTTAATTTGAATGGTAACTTCCATATATTATGGAGCTGTTTTCAAGGTAATATTTTAAATAATTTCATATTAATAAAATTTAATTCCTTAAAAGAACTTAATGGATGCATGGTTGGTGGTTGTTAATAAAATATATTAAAATGAAATGATTCAAGATGTTTGATGTGCAATTCTCCAAAAGGTGAATATTAATGATCTGTTTGCTTTATCTCTTAATTGGTTTGTTAAGTGTTATACTTACGTAAGTATGGTGAGACTTATTTTTACACTGTCGAGAGGCTTGTGTATTTTGGAATTGCCCTTTTAGCAGTTAGACGAACATTGGGTTTGTCCAGAATATTTGGAAACTTTTGTTTGTTTAAAATGGAGAGGATTTGGTGGAAGGAAAGATAATAAAATTGTTTGGATTTTGTCCTCTTCATCTTTTGTTTTTCTCTTGGGAAGAGAAATGGATCAAAAATTAAAATATTCCCTTTATTTGTTTAAAACAAAGTGGAGAGGATGTGAAGTGCATTACTTTTGAGCTAGTTTTTATGTTTTTATTTTTTAGTTGTATATTTCCTTTTTCTTATTTAAAAAATGTAGATGTTACCTTTTCGAGTTGAGATGAATCATCTAACTGTTGTTTTGTTATTGTGTTTGGATTAGAACTCTTAGGAGTTTGGCGAATTCAACTCTTGAAATGAAGTGGGTCTTTGAGGAGAATGACAAGTGAAATTAATTGCTTGAAATGGCTGTTGTTGCATTTGTAGGTTAGGTTTAATGTGCTTACACTATCCCTTTGTCTATTTTGAGGATCACTTGGAGAGAGTGCAATTTGAAGGCTTTTGAGAATGCATAAACCCCATTGTCCATATGCAAGTGGAGGTGGATGTGTACTCTTCATTTGTGTAATAGGAAAATGTTTCTGTAGATTATTTTGCTTTTGCAAGTGTTACTAGTGGTCAAATTATGTACTTTAGCTCAACCCTGTTGCTTCTTGTTATTAAATTGGCATCACATATGAAAAACAAGATCTAATTTTTGATAGATTGCATCATACTTGGGGTCAAAATGCATGAACTGTAACAGATGCAAATGAGGGTCAAAAGTCAAGTGTTACATCATATCGGACAAGAAAGAGGAAAGGTTAGAAGTTGATATTAGTTAAATTAATATATCAGAATATTTTGGGGACTTGTGGAAGGCTTGCTTTGTTTTAAGTTTAAATAATAGGTATTGGAATTAGCTATTTCAAATTTGAAGAAGCAATGGCATAATCTGAAACAAAAACCCAAGATCATGTTTTGGCAAAGGATAACAGAGAATTAAGTTCTAAATCCCCAGATCTTTTTCCCTTAGTTTAACAGGAATCTGGTTAGTTGTTGAAGCATTATTCTATTTGAGTTGTGATTTTAACCATTAACAAGCTTCAGGAGGTGTAGGATTTCTCTCTTAGCAGATGTTGCACGTGTAGGTATGTGGATGAATTGCTGCGGTACATGTGTCTGATTTTTCTTGGGTTAAAATTAGTGGAAATTAGTAAACTGTTTCTTGGGGGTCTCATGGACAGCAGCTGAATCTGTTCAAGATGAATTGTAGATTTGGATGGTCAAAGTGATTGTGCAGATAATGGGAAGGTCTTAAATTTGATCCATCTTACCATTTTTTGGATTGTATGGAGGGATAGCAGAGTAGAGTGCTTGAGGAGGAGTTGCATCTCATAATGTTCAGAAATAAATGGCTTCATCCATTGGGTTTTTCAGTTTAGTGGGTGACATTTGTTGGTATGGAAGTTACTCTAGATATTGTTTTTTATCTTGTGAATGATCTTTTTTTTTTTATTTGAATTGGCATCTCTTCAAGTTCTAAAGATTTTTAATCTCCCCTCCTCCCACATGAAAATAAGAAAAAGGAAAGAGTAGAAATTGAAAGCAAAGATGCTTGCATATGAGTTTGTGTACTCATGGGAAGATATGAAAAACTTCCATGTTTCAAAATGATGCAAAATCGTAGAAACTGAGAACATAGAATAAGGTATTTCTTCACCTATAATCACAAAGTGTCAAGCTTTTCTGCAAGGGATTCTAATCACTATTTGGTAGAAGTGCTGAATTTCAATTCCAATTAAGTTACTGAAATTGTTTGAGGAGAATAATTATAATAACAGTGGTCTAAATAGTGTTCCTCTACAGATATGCTGCATAATCTGCAATAAAATTTACTTGGCTTTTAGTGCATCTTTAGTATTATTTCAGTTGTTGTATGTGTAGTTTCTTCATCCTTAACACATGGCTTGTCTATATATCCAGATAAATAGGGAGGGACATTTTTAATTTTAACTTGGTAGTGTTTTGTGACAGCTATGATCATGAACAATTTTGAGCACATATAAGCTGGTAGCATTGTCTGTTTTATATATTGTTCTATATTTTAGGATTTAGAATTATTGATTTTAACTATATCCACATAATTATTTTTATATTGCAGGTTTTAAGCAAGGATGATCCTCCTCATAAAACATATGTCTACAGATTAGATGTTCCTGTAACTGCTCAGTGGATATCATTAGTGGTTGCACCATTTGAAATCTTTCCTGATCCCTATGTTGGTTTTATATCACACATGTGCTTGCCAGCTAATTTATCAAAGCTTCGGAACACTGTGGAGTTTTTTCATAAAGCATTCAAGTTTGTCATCTTAGTTATTCTGCTTTTTGTTAAATTTTTTCTTTTGACAACTGATGGGAGTTAAACAGGAACTTATGCTGTTTCTGGATTCTGCATTGTACTTTTAACAGCCATTATGAGGAATACCTTGATGCAAAATTTCCATTTGAATCATACACACAAGTGTTCTTAGCTCCTGAGATGGTGGTATCCTCGTCAAGTCTGGGAGCTTCCATTAGCATTTTTAGTTCACAAGTTTTATATGATGAGAGGGTTATTGATCAGGTTTGCTCTTTCATTAAAGTTGCATTATGAAGCTTTACTTGCTTTTATTGTTGTATGCTGATTGATAGATATTTATTGTAACAGACTATAGACACAAGCATTAAACTAGCTTTTGCACTTGCTAAACAGTGGTTTGGGGTATATATAGTTCCTGAGGAACTCAACGATGGTAAGCTGGCAGAACATGGTACTCTGTGCTGCTTTATTGGATCTGTTATTAGTATGAATTTTGAGGAATGCAAATCATTATACTCATTCAGTTGCTTAATGCTTATTGTCAGAATGGCTTCTGGACGGGCTTGCTGGTTTTCTGACTGATTTGTTTATCAAGAAATTTTTAGGAAATAACGAGGCACGTTATAGGAGATACAAGGTTAGAACATACCAACTGTTTAATTTTAGTAGATTACCTAAATGCAAGCAAAAGAGGTCTTTGCATTTGAGGACATAGTTATGTATGTGATTTTACTATCATTGCTATGATTGTTATGATTTTCAATTGGTGCCAGTTTCTTTTAAGGAATTCCTTCTTTCAACCCCCTTCTTTGTGATGTCTCTTTGGTGCCTCTTTCTACGATTTCTTGCTATCATTATCTCCCTTTGTTTTGTGGGGTTAGCATGGATTGACTGGTTATAGAAGACTCTTGCAGCTTTAACAGAACAGTATCCTATGTATGAGTTCAAATCATCCTTTTGTTAGATTGAGTTAGGTTGGGTCTATCTGGTTCCTTGGGTTGCAATTGGAATGATTTACTCATACTGCATACTTGTGCCTTTTCAATTTTGTTCTCTGAGAAGAAGATTGATTGAGGATGCACTTGATCTCGTTTGCTGGAAACATTCTAGATAAATAAAAAGTGCTATAGCAGATTTACTTGGGATAATGTGAACACCTACTCTGGCTCAGTACAGAAAATCTTGCAGCTAGCCATTAGTACATTAAACTTCTTTTTCTTTTTACTGAACTTTTTTGTTGATAACACTATGGAATATGTGGTGTTATTTTTACTAATTAGTTAATTACAAGATTTCCTAGATTCCACTGCATCCCTTCTCTCTTATAACAATGGCTTTGGCAATTAAAGCTGCCACACAAATATGGCTACAATTTTACCCTAGTCCTGTTTATGTCTGTATTTGTATGTTCAGACTTTAGACTCTGCCCGAGCTTTCTATTTTGGTCGTCTTGGGTTAGGCTGCATTATTTCAACATATTAAATTGCATCTCCTGCTCAAATATGCAGTTTCTTAAATGGGTGGCAAATTTTAGGTGGTAATATACCTCTTCTTGTCTAATGCTAGACTCATGCTTACCATTTTTGAAAAGGACTTGAGAAAAGTTGTATCATATGATGCATCATTGAATTAAGATGGATTCTTAGAGATTGGTATTCAGATTATCAAGAGCATTGTTCCTTGATCACAAAAATGAATGACAGTTAGCTACATGGAACTAATTAAACAGAAACCTCGATTTCAATGTTAAGGGAAGAAGAAATACCTATCTTTCTTTCTCCTGTTGATACAATAAATGAGAAAAATGCTGGATTAGTTTTACATGCTTGATGTTGGCATTTCAAAATGCAACTCAATGTTATATTTGTGGAACTGCAGGCTAATTGTGCTGTTTGCAAAGCAGATGATAGTGGTGCAACCGCTTTAACATCTTCTGCTTCTTGTAAGGATTTATATGGAACCCATTGCATTGGTATATATGGGAAAATACGATCTTGGAAGTCTGTGAGTTTATTTCCAAATTCTGTTTTTGAAATTTAATTTTCTTTTACATTTTACTTTGGACTGACATATTAATTTTTTAAAAGGTGGCAATCCTGCAAATGTTGGAAAAGCAAATGGGGCCAGAATTCTTTCGCAAAGTAAGGTTCTAGACTCTAATGGGTTGAAATTTTGCTCACACAGAGTTTTGATGGATGAAAAACTTGTAACATTTTATATGGCTTTAGCTAGTTATGTTTCATCAGTGTCAGTTGTTGGGGATCTACCTTTTTATTTTTAATTATGAAGACGCATAACATTGGTGATTTATGGATTGTTGGAATTAAGTGGCTTTCTTTGTTCACATATATATGTTTTTTTTTTAAATTTCTCGTCAATTTACAGATTTTGCAGAAAGTTGTCTTGCGGGCTAGAGATACGGTCCCTGTGAGATCTCTTAGTACAAAGGAGGTGATTACATTCTGTCCATTTCTGTTTAACATGACTTCTTAATAAGCACTATAACTACAATGCATGATGGATGCGTTATAAATATTTGTAAGCACTATAAAAGAAAACTACTTAGCTATGCGTACCTTCTATATGATCGGTAACAGCACAACGAAGCATGAAGCAATTTTTGAACTTCATGAAAATATTTTAACAATAAATTTGTTTTTTAAATTTGAAAAATAGAAATAAAAAACCAAAAACAACAACCATACTAGACAGGCACTTACATATCAGAATTTTCAAAACTATGTTTTTGGGAGTGATCTTTGCTGAAGCTGCTGGCTGCAGCATTTTCTTGGTTCTTTCTTTGTATTGAACAAAATGGAATCATTGTGCTTTTTAACTTCTAAGATTTATTTGGTTGGTAGGTTTGAAATGTGTAGTAGCATTTTTCATTCTACAAGTTCTAGTGTTTTGACCAGTGTTTTAAAAACCGGATCGGACCGGCTAAACTGGGAACCGGCCACTGGTCCGGTCTGATTGCTTAAAAAACCGGATCTGTCAAAGCGACGTCGCTTTGACATAAAAAAATTTAAAATAAAAAAAAAAAAAAAAAAGCCGATCAGACCGGCGAAACGAACCGGTGACCTGACCGGTTCGATCACCGGTCTGGTTTTTAAAACACTGGTTTTGACTTAAAATTGAAACTAGGAGCTTAAAGCCTCAAAGTTCTTTTCTTAAGGGTGATTATCTTGAGAATTTAGAAAGAGCAAATGATTTTGTCCTTAAATGTCAACGAGTTGCTCTTGTTGGTTAATTCTGCATTTTTATCTTAAAATTAAAATAATTTTGTTGCAAATTCATTCATGGCTGTGAAGAAAAAACAATTAGAGAGGACTTTTATATTTATGGCACATTCCACTTATCTTTCTTTCACCTCCATTCATAAAATGATTATCCTATATTTGTCAATTTTCTGTTTGGCCATTTTATATCTTTCTATTCATTCATAGTTATCTTTTGAACATGGAAGTTAGTCTAGCGTCTTATCTTTGTACTTTATTTCATAACTGTGAGATGCAGTTTCGACATTTTACTACTAAGGTTGGAAATCTTGAGCGCCCATTTGTGAAAGAATTTTTTCCTCGGTGGGTTGGGTCATGCGGGTGTCCAATGTTGAGGTATTGGTTTTGAATGACATATTACTTGTTTCTATATGTCTCATGTCTTTGCTTATTTTAGTTGGTTATGTGCCTTTTTATGTTTTTATTTTAAGGATGGGGTTCTCATATAACAAAAGGAAGAATATGTTTGAATTGGCGGTGCTAAGGGAGTGTACAGCTATCCCTGATGCAAGTGCATCAGTTCTTAACCCTGATTCTGATAATCGAGATGGTGATATTGGATGGCCTGGGATGATGAGTATTAGGGCTTATGAACTTGATGGTATGTATGACCACCCTGTTCTTCCTCTGGCTGGAGAAATGTGGCAGCTTCTGGAAATACAGTGCCATTCAAAGCTTGCTGCTAGACGCTTCCAGAAGCCTAAAAAGGGTTCTAAACCTGATGGCTCTGATGAAAATGGTGATGTTGTACCTGCAACAGATATGCGCTCCAGGTACATTGTCCGTCTCTTGTTAAGTTGTTTTACATTTTTAGGTTAAATTACATAAATCCCCTGATGTTATGTGGGAATTAACACTCTTGTCCTTGCTTTTTTTAAAATTGAATTAACTAGTCTTTGAATTTTGAGAAAAATACATGCTCTGGTTTTTTACATTATGTTTAAGTTCCCCTCATTTTATGTGACCATTTTTGTCCCTCACTTTATGGATGAAACACCACTTGAGTTCCTTACGTTATAACTTTTAGGGATTAATAAGTTATTTCATTTGTAAACTAAAGGATTACAATGTTTTTAGAAGTACAACCTTAGGGACCATTCAACATCATAATTGAAAGATCAAAGTTGTGAAAATAAAAAGTTGACGACCATTTAATTCTTTTTTAGAAAAGCAAGGATTCAATTGTAATTTTCGCTAAATGTCTTTGGGGTTTTAGTAATTTACCATATTTTCTACAATGTGTGAATCTTTTCATTTTGCAGTTTGGAATCCCCCTTGTTATGGATTAGGGCAGATCCAGAAATGGAGTATCTTGCTGAAATTCATTTTAATCAACCGGTACAGATGTGGGTAAGACATTCTGCCTTTTTAGTATAAATCTACTATGTTTCTCTATGATTGACATTATAGTTTAATTGATTGTAGTTCTTTTTGCTAGACAGTTTTAAGCATATGTGATATTAAAATTCCTATTGAGGTCATTGGCTGTGATGATATATTAGCATTAAGGATTTGCTCGAGTCTTCATACACCTTGTTACTAATTTGTATTCAATTCAGATCTACCCTAGTCCTGGGGGGGATTGCTATCTGTTATCTGTTGGTATACATTTAAAAATGTTAACTTGGTCGGTAGTTATCCATGTGATAATATCGGTCAAGGAATGAGTGCATTTAGGACTGTGGAAATGGCTCTAACTGAGACAAGTAAGAGGAAGGGATAGTTGAGATGGATAGGTGTGTCCTGTATAGATTTGTAGGTGCACTGGTCTGGAAAATTAAGCACATCCAAGTTAGAATGAAAAAGGAAAGAGGTATTGACCAAGAATGAAATGAAGCAAAGTGGTTGGAAGGGAATTAGCATCTCCATATGTTGAATTTATGGCCCCTGAACTGAACAGGATGAAGGAAAAAGATCCATGTGGTAAACCTAACAAAATTGAGTTTGAGGCTTTGTTGAGTTCAGTTGTATGAAATTCTTGAATTCAAAATCTCTAATATCTGGAAAATTGGCTCTTTTGCAGTTAAAATAATACATATAGAGTAAAAGTCTTCATACTGATTACCACATTGTAGGTGTATGAGTGCTTCTTACCAAACCTTAGATATTAGTTATTTTAATGATTTCTTATATTCGAAATTTAATTTTTTGGTAAAAGATTGAATTGTCTCAAGTATGAAATCATTTTTCCATGCTGCACTCAAGAACACTTATAAGGGCTTTCTGCTGTTGGATAGGCAAGTTCGGACATGAATTTGTCTGTTGATTTGTTTTTTTCATTCCTCGACTTATTTTATATCACCATATAAGATTCTGATTCATGCATTTGTTGATTTTATAATGTTATTCATTTCTATCCGCTGCTTCATTTGTCAGTTGGTGAACAATTTTGTAAATTGTGGTAATGTTCATCAGATCAATCAATTGGAGAAGGATGAGGATGTTGTTGCTCAGGCACAAGCAATTGCAGCATTAGAAGCCTTACCACAACTATCATTTTCTGTTGTAAATGCATTGAATAATTTCCTCAGCGACTCCAAGGTTTTCCTTGTTTTCAGTGGAATGGTTGGCTGTGATTCTTGTGTTGATTTGTATGTGATCCTTTGAATTCATTTTATGTGTTGGCCAGGCCTTCTGGAGAGTTCGAATCGAAGCAGCATTTGCATTGGCTAATACAGCATCTGAGGTATTGTAATCATGAACAACACTCTTCTTTCTTTCCTCCCTTCACCAAATGACGTAGGAAGGGTTGGCTGTTAAGGCTTAATTTTGGGTTTATATGAAGGCGATAATGGGTAGAAACTTAGTTGGCTATTAGGGTTTGTCAAAGGATGGGGTTGAGAAATGAAATTAAGCAAAAAAGAGAAAATAGGGCCTGTTTGTTGTGTTGAAAGGCACTGTGAACAGTAAAATAAAAAGATAAGTGTTTAGGCTTCACGTCTAAGTTTCCTTGGGTATCACACCCAAGGTCCATGGCATCCCACCTAGTGTAAAATTGCATCACACAACTCGAAGAAGCATAATTGCTCATAATTTTATTCAATAACAAAGCTGAATTAAAAGCATTACAATCTTAGGTATTTATAAGGACCTAAACTAGTCCTAAACCTTTAAGAAAAGGACTAAAAAACCTAAGGATTTGGATTCCCAGAATAAATAAAAAGGAATGAAGTATACTTAAACCAACAGAGACTTAAAGTAAGACTTAAAACTAAAAATAAAGACACCTAAACTAATCTGAATAGATTAGCAAAGCTAGAAATTGCAAAATTAATCCTGATTTAAAAATAATAGATCAGCAGATTATTTATTTAACTAGACGCATAAATTTTTTAAACTCAAAAAGACTAGGAAATACTCTATAATTTCCCCGATAAACCCCACACTAAATCTGAACCATAATTCTAAGATTGAGGCTTTACATTTGAATTTCCTTGTGCTCCTATTCTGCATCACCGAAATATCTTTCATGGCCATTTGCAAGGAACTCCTCTATCTCACACAACTTTGTTAGGCTAGCACTGAAGTACATTTGAAGGCTAAAAGGTAGAAAATTGTGTGGGGAACTAGGATTTGAAAGGGGATTTGGTTAGAGATCAAGAGAAGGAAATCATTGTTTTGGATTGTTTATTATGTTTACTATGGCCATTATCCATGAACAGAAGTTAGTGGGATTTTTATGAGGGCCATTTCATGAGAAAGTAAATTAGGGTTTTTATGGAATATTTCCAAAATTCAACAGAAAGATCAAATTGTCATTTATGTGAAATTACTTGTGAATTCAAGCAAAAATGAAAGCCTCATGACACGCACGCAAAAAAAAGGTTAAACTATGAATTTGTATGATTTTGCTATTCTTTTAAAACACTTCACAAGTGGAACATTTGTGGCTGTTTCATCTCAGTTGCAATGACAATTTAAAATCCTTGGTTTTATATTTTTCCTTATTTTTTTCCTGGTTTTTCATGCAATGTTCTTAAAGATGATGGAATCCCTAATTAGAACAATCTTTTATAATATATGCTAGTAGCTGCCAGATTGTTTTTTTCCCAAAAAGATCCATGTTGAATTGCTTTTGGACTTTTTGAACTTAATGATTTACATTTAAGTGGATTGTTCTTTCTATTTATTTTTTTTTTTTCTTTCTTTTTTGGTCTGACAGGAAAATGATTGGTCCGGTTTACTTCATTTGGTGAAATTTTACAAAAGTCGGAGGTTTGATGCAACAATTGGACTTCCCAAGTGAGTTTCTGTACTCCTGTAGCCTGACTTATGGCAGGTTAGCCATATAAGACACTCTTACATGAATTTGTTTTTTGTTGATATTGCCAGGCCAAATGACTTTCATGATTTTCCTGAGTACTTTGTTCTTGAGGTAATGCGATGAGGTAGGGTATGTAATTATTCTGTGTGCAGTGTGGTGTCTTTGGTTCATACAATTATTCCTTCCAGTGTTACTTCTTTGGAACCTTACCAAATTATTTAATCATCATTTTACTAAAGACAGTCTTTTGTTGTCAATTCCTTGATGCATTGATGAACAGATTGTCAGTTTCTGAGACCCTGCTCCTGTAAATGTCTGTTAGGTTTTCATGGCATAAAGATGCTCATGGAAATTACCTATGTCTTTGCTTTGTTAAAACTTATATCCTTCAAAGGACTAGACCAAATTGGATGTCCTTAGCTACAGGAATGATTATGAATGACTAAGTAAAGAATTTAACTTAAGCTTAATTTGTTTAATTCCCCATAATTTAATGTAAGATTGAAAAGACTGAAGTTAGAATGAAAAATGCCTGCTAGAATGAAAACATGGGAGTGGTCTACCCTTTTTTATGGTGTAATTTTATAATGTAGGCCTTGTAACTTGGGGATACTATCACCTCCTTTCCACACCCATCCATTCATATGTCTGCAACTCTTCCCTTTCTTGGATCTCTCTTGAAATTGTCTTCAGCTTTTCTTCCCTTGATTGTAGACACCATCTCTCACTGGGAAGAGTTCTGAAACTGTTTTCCTTGTTCCAACTTCTCATCTGTGATCATTATAAAATTCTACCTAAAGCAAAATCTTGTCTGTTAACCAAGTGACAAAGGAAATACAAAGATCTGATATGATTTCAGAATATGCCCCCACCCCTCCCAATCCTCTCTCCCAACATATGTAAGAAGAGAAGTGGCTGATTCAATTCTTTTTATCTTGATCCCAAATCCAAAATCCTTTAAACGATCACTTAATATTGTCAGCTTTCTCATCCCCTTAATCCCATTCAGTTTTTTACACATTCCTTTCTCATATGATTCAACCTCAAGTTCAGAAAATCAGACATTTTGAAATTGAGATTTGATTTGATTAACCTGGAAATTAGAGAAATATTTGTGAGTATAGAGGCTGGGTTGCCTTTCAAGGGTGAATTTGGAATGAATAAGGTAGTAGTAGGTTCATAGAGTGTACTTGTGGTGAAAGATTGAGTGAGAATTGTACTGTCAGAAGTAGGGGCTTATTAGACTGCCAATTGCTACTTCTGTATTTTTTTTTTGACTTGTCAACTATGGTTGAATATCTATCCATTCGTAATGTGGCGTAGCGGTTTTTTTTTTTCTGTTTTTTTATTTAACTTTTTCATTTTAAGAAAGTCTACTCAGATATCCTTAAATTCTTGCAACTAGAATTGGCAATGGAAATTTAATTTACAAGCATATATTTGTCATTTCTTAAAAAAATAGTATTTTACCTTTGCTCTTATCAATCCTTCTCTAATTGGACCAATTACAGTTCTCATGATATTATCTATTTTTAAAGCTGAAATTTCTTAACAACCTAGAAATTTGGGGGTATGTATCTTTTATCAATTCTGTAATAGCTGTGGTATCTTTTAGATTTCCTGTAAAAGATAAATTTGCAGGAGGGAAAAAATGTAGTTTATAACTAATTAGTGATTTCTTGCACATATTGTCCAATTCTGTTTTTTACTTTTCAGGTATTGATGCTTGTTGTATAGCTCTTAATGCTAGATGTTGAACTAGGATGTTATTATCATTGTTGTTATATCTTCCTCTGTAAAGGTTTTATAGATTCTTTTTCATTTCTTGCATTAATTTAGGCCATTCCTCAAGCTGTAGCAATGATTAGAGCTGCAGACAAAAAAAGCCCAAGGGAAGCTATTGAATTTGTTTTGCAACTTTTGAAGGTCAGTTTTTTTTAATCCATTGCTTGAAAGTCAAATTATGATCTGGCATCAATTGTTTACTGATATTTCTTTGATTTTTATAATCCAGGGAGAATTTCTCGTATGCTTATATTACTAGATTAACCACAACATGGTGACACTGCCCCTAAGAATAAGTTGCTAATCCTGATATAATCATTCTTAGATATGGCCTTTTCTAAGCCTTCATAAACATGTCAGAAGATGAGTGTTGTCTCTACAAATTCCAGTGTGAGAGAGTACCTTTTATGGAGGACCCTTTCATTAATGCCTTGAAAAGTTATATTTCCCATGAAAGGATAGTGGGTGGAGTGGAAAAGTGACAAATTGGAGATGAAATTGTTGAAAAATGAAAAATAAAAGAATGGGACAAGTAGGGGAAATGGTTTGTGACTGTGTGCAGTATTATGAGTATTACTTCTTATGTTTGAATCTGTCCAAAACCAGTATCATAGGGTGAGGAAGTAGGTGGAGTGCAACAGTGATACCAAACCAGGATTTTAGTCTGTTCAGTATATAGAGAAACTTCTGGACTAGAGTCTAATATTTCCTCTTATTATGTAGAGCGCAAGTGGTAAGGGCATCCCCAATAGGCTCTCTAAATGCCTCCTTAGCTAAAAATAGTGTCATATCACACTATTCTTCTTTCAACAAACTCTCTATTTATCCTCCTTCTTTAAAATTTTTTAGGAGGCTATTTCTCTCTTCTCAAAGTTAAGGAGAGAGATTGGCTTCCTATCTAATATTTTAATATTTTAATATTTTAATTTTTTTTTTCTTTTTTTCATTTCTTTCATTTTTTAAATTATTATTATTATTATTATTATTATCTATCAAAAATTTATTATTATTAAATTACTATATTATTATTGAAATATTATTTTAATAAATTAGATTATTCTTTTTTAATAATAAAAATTTTATGTAAAATAAAAAAAATAAAATTATAGTATAATAATAATAATAATAGTTTGTTATAATATTTTATATCATGTTATATTTTTTTAGTAGTAAAAGTTTTATATAGAGTAAAAAAAATGATATTGCAATAATAATAATAATATTTTGTTTTAATATTTTCAAAAAGATTTTTTTTAGCCACAAAAAATTGATGTAGAGTAAAAGAAATGAAATTATAAATTTATGTATAAAGAAATTGAAATGTGGATGTATTAATAAAAAAATAAAATAGGGAGTGAAATAGAGAGTGTTATTGGAGTATACACATTTTTCGAAATAAATTAAAATAAGGAGTTGAATTATTTATAATATAATAGGGAGTAAAATAGAGATGATTGTTGGGGATGCTCTAATACCTACGCTAATTGTTATATTGTTTGTTTCAAGGCTCAACACGATGAACATGTTTATGGATGCTGCATTTTCTGAATTGATTGATTATTTGATTATGCTGTGTAACCAATCAAAGTTTGCATCTAATCTCTTATCAATTAATTTATATGTAATCAAATGGAACATCCTCTTATATATACACAAGAGAGGGAGGGAAGGAGGGAGTCTCCTTTCCACATTTTATGTATCTTGATTTTGTTTACATATAGTTTTTGTGTGTGTTTATGGAATATACACATACTAATGCAGTTAAGGAAAAAGAAGATAAAATTTAGGAATTATTTTTGTTTAATTTTTAAATAGAAATTTTATTTAGTTTTCCTAATTCAGTTTGTTTTAGATTTCTTTAAATTAGGAATTTTATTTAGTTTTCCTAGTTCAGTTTGTTCTAGATTTCTTTTCTATGTTTATTTAGGTTTCTTCTCAAATAAGTATTTTAATTAGTATTAGGATTTCTCTTAATTAGTATAAGTCTCTATTAGACAAATAGTATTGTCTTATTATTATTTTCAATTCAGATTTTAAATCAGAGGTTAAACCCTAATTTTTTTCTTGTTCCAATCACAATCACTACTCTATTCTAGCCTTAATAGCCCTAAACTTTTTCACTGTGTCAAGTGATATCAGAGCTTGAAACCTAAAAATTTTTTCAATGGTTGGCTGAGGTAGAGGCAATCAGCCCCAACAAACAGAGTTGGCTGAGATGCGAAGAATGATTGAAGACTTGACCCAGACTGTACAAACCTTGCAAAGTCAGGAACCTGTGGAAGCCCGAATGGAGAATCCAGAAGTCGACTGCAAACAACTCAAGATTCCAGAAAATCTCGAGGTTGAAGAAGAAGAAGTTGAGGACGTGAACCACTTGACGATAAAATTCCTAATTTAAAAATTAAACAAAAATAATTCCTAAATTTTATCTTCTTTTTCCGTAACTGCATCACACTCTCCTTCTACGTTCAATATGTGAGAGAGAGAGAGACTCTCCTTTCTACATTTTCTATTTTTTATTTTTTTTCTCATATAGTTTATGTGTGTGTTTATAGAACATTCTTTTATAGATAGATAGATAGATAGGCACATACACACACTCTTCTTCTGTGTTCAATATTAGAGAGTGATAGAGAGAGGTGCGTGTGCACACACTCCTGTTTTCAATGTGTGTGTGTGAGAGAGTCTCCTTTACATATAGTTTATGTGTGTGTTTATGGAACATTCTTTTATAGATAGGCACGTACACTCAGTCTCCTTCTGTGTTCAATATGCTTAGCGGCTTACACATTTTTTTGGCTTGATTCTGTGTTTGGCAGTATAATGATAATACTGGAAATCCTTATTCTGATGTGTTCTGGCTTGCTGCATTGGTCCAGTCGGTGGGTCAACTTGAATTTGGGCAACAGGTTTGTGAATAACACCTCCCTATCCTTTAATTTGTTGATGATTGATAATGCATCTTAACTGTTTCTTCTTTGTTTAATGTGGTTGCAATGTTAAACTATTCTTTTTTTTTTCATCATTTTGTAACTTTCTCCTCTATCCTCTAGGCGCTTTTCTTCCATCATTTCTAACTTCTGTTTTTGTCGTCCTTCCTCTTCTCATAGTTTGTGGTCCTTGCCTACTTGCTGTTGTCATCTTCATCCTCTTCTTCCATCTTCCCCTCCTCTCTCACACACAAGAAAAACATGATTTCATGATATTGCTATAGCAGCTACCTGTGCTTTCTGTAACATTTTTACCATCCTGTTCTTCCAACTTTGTTGCTTACAATCAACACTGTTGTGGAAAAGTAACAGGGCAATGTGAAAACATATGAATAAGAGACTCCTGGCATAGGCATACAACACAACTTCAGGAGATAGTGCTTTAGTCTTGCCTCTAACAATTCAATGGTATTTACTTAGGTGAACCAGGGAATAGTGCTTTTTTAGTCTTCCTCTAATAATTCAATGGTATTTACTCAGGTGAACCAGGGACTTGAAAAAATAAAGGAAAACCTAACTTTTGACATAAATTCGCCTGTCAAATGTGATTGAATATGGAGAAAGGATGCATTAGGAAAAAGAATAAGGTCAGGATTGAAGGACTTGCAGAAAAATACTTCAGGATTACTTAAATTTCAAACTTCCATTTAATTTGGAAGAAAGCCAAAAAGGATCAAGGATATCAAGCAACGATGTTATTGGGTTGTATATGTTACTGTTAATAGTTTCTACAGGCACCCTGCGAAACTTTGCAATCTATTACATTGGATTAGATTATATTAGAATTGGTAAACGTGATGCGCCTATGATGCCTTAGCTCAACTGGCTAAGGTTGAGGCCTTTTGGTCCCAGGTTCGAACCCCGCCAGCGTATAGGTGTGGGTATTTATTTGATAATTTGTAGAATGATGGTTTAATATTTTAAATTCCTGGATTTGAGGTAAGTTTTGTATCTGTACATGTGCTTCTCTTTTACATGCTTGAGTGCACGCACATGCGCACACATTTTTTCAAGTTATCAACTTTAAAAGCAGAAAGCAGAAATTTGAAGTTAATTAAGTTGGATTTTCCAATCTAGTTTGTCCTTCTAAATACATGGTCTTTTATACAGATTCAACATTTGTCTAAAATTGTGATCTTTTCCTTTACTTTGTTGTTATGACTGAATGAAAATAGAACCAACATTTGGTTAACAATCCCTCCTTGTTTTATTGTTTCAAAAATTACAATCCCTTGTTATTTTACTTGATTGTTTTTGGTCTTAAAGTTGCTGCTTGGCCGATATGGAATTGAGCATCTGGCAAACTTGTCAGATTAAAATGATTTGCAGAAAGATCTTTTCTCTCTGCTGAGGATGCTAATTAAACTTACAAAAAAAAAAATAAATAAATAAAATGATTGAAATATGAACAATATTGGATAGTGTGCATTTCTTCCAAAGAGTCGTATTTCATTACCTAGGGGCACATATGCCCATCCATTTTCGTAGGAAGAACAATAGTTTTTGATGGGTGATCAACTCTATAATTCTCTCTAAATCCAATGTTGCTGATGTTAGTTTTTTGGAGTCAACTGCCTCGGGAAATCCCACCTTCCCCTCCTATCGACCTATTATTTCTTTCTCCACACACACCCCCTCTCCCCTTCCACACCCCGCGGCCCCCCTCCGAACTCTTCTCTTCTGTAATTCCATTCTCTATTCTAGTCACACAATTGAATTAGTACTTGAAGCAAAAGTATAAAAGTTTGAGATGATAATTCTTGGGTGTGGGGATTCTTGGCGGTAGGTGCTATTCATTTCTGCCTCTCATGCATTTTGTTAGATGACAAACAAGCAATTTTGACTTATCTGTTTCTGGTCTTTCTACTTGGTCTTTTCGTGTACATATTTATCTTCCTAGAAGGCAAGGAAAATACAACAAAATCAAGCATCGGACTCTGCTTTAATATGAGAGAGATGTTTTAACATTTTTTTATGCTAATATAACTGAAAAGTCTCTTTGTTATCCATGCATATATGGTTCTGACTAACCCTGTATTACTTAAACATCTTGGCAGAGTGTTATCTTTTTATCATCCCTTCTCAAGCGCATCGATCGGCTTTTGCAATTTGACAGGTGCATGGACTTCTAATTTGTTGGATATAATGAAATTTATAAGAAATATTACTGACTTGGCATTTACTAGGCTGATGCCTAGCTACAATGGGATCTTGACAATCAGCTGCATCCGAACTCTGGTACAAATTGCATTAAAGCTTTCTGGATCTGTGCATCTTGTAAGTGCCTTTACTTATCCCCATCAGCTAATAGGCTGTTTTCAAACATAGTCATTCTTAGATGGTGTCCGTTGCTGCAGGATCATGTTTTTGAACTTATTAAACCTTTTCGAGATTATAAGACAATGTGGCAAATTCGAATTGAATCAAGCAGAGCACTTCTTGATCTGGAATTCCACTGCAGAGGCATTGATGCAGCATTATCGTTATTCATCAGATATTTGAAGGAGGAACCAACCTTAAGAGGTTCTGCACTAGAGCAATTGTTGTGCAGTTGCTTTTTTTATCCCCTCCTTTTCTGTGCTTTTAGATTTTTAATATCTCTTGCCATGTGCTTTACTTTATTTATCACTTTTACATCCCCTGGTTGCAGGGCAGGCGAAACTTGCTGCACATGCTATGCGGTTGTGCCAGATACGAGATGGATCTGATTCTAAGGATGACATCAAGAGTGCAACTCTTGTGGCTTTGCTTAGTGTGCTTGAGGGCCATGTGACATTCAACAATATTTATCTTCGGCACTACTTGTTCTGCATCTTACAAATCCTTGCAGGAAGGTGAGTGCCTCTTTGTTTCCTTGACCTTCGATTGTAGAGTGATTATGGGCCTGTCTGTCTGGTTTCGCTTGACTGGTTCAACTGTTTTAATGGTTGGGAATGATCCAAACCAAATCATTAGGATGGACCAGGGCTCTCTGGATTTGGGTGTTTTGCATACAAGCAGGCATGCATGAAAATGCTGACTTAATGCTGAGGCTGAATTCTAAGCTTTACTTTTTCAGGGTGCCAACACTTTATGGAGTTCCCAGAGATAAAACATTATGTCTTGGTAATGCTGAAACATGCAGTGAACCAAAGGACATGTTTGCAACACTTGTTCAGGAAACAAAACCTCAAGAGCCTCCTGTAGACATTTCAAAACTAAATCAGGAGAATATAGATATTCCAGAGGCTCCCAAAGAAGCAGATACAGTTTCCGGCAATCATCTATTTAAGATGGATTTAGTTGTCATAGAAGATTTCAAGGAACCAGATACAGTCTCTAACAATCATGATCTGAAGATGGATTTGACCACCCCTGAAGCTTTGAAGGAAGCAGATACCATCTCTAACAATCAAGAGCGTAAGATGCCAGTTGTCAAGATTAGAGTAAAAAAATCTGCTGCTTCCAGTAGAGCAGATGACGCTGATAATCAAACTATTGAAAGATCACAGCATCGGGAAATTGATCGTGGGGCCAGCAGCTCTGTTTCCGTTGATGCACCCCAAAGGAATTCAACCGAGGCTGTGAGTGCAAGTAATCAAAATATTGAGGAAGTCAATTCATGTCTTGACCATGGGTCTCGGATGACTGCTAGCATTGGCAGTGCAAAACTTGCAAGTGATGGTGACAATTTTGGGAAAGAACTCCAGTGCACTGCTGAATCGAGCAAAGTTTTTGTGTACCCTCAGCCTGAGGATCCATCATCACCTAGTGTGATGCTAGATAATAATGTTGACACTGGTGCACAAAAGTATGCGAGTCTGCAAACCCTCTCAGTTGGAAGATCTGATCTTGATGGTGGTTCATCAGGTGCTGCAGCATCTCCTTTTCGCAGAAAAGAAAAGGACAAGAAAAAAGATAAGGAAAAGAAACGGAAACGGGAAGATCATAAAAGTCACAGGGATGATCCTGAATACCTGGAACGGAAGCGGTTGAAGAAGGAGAAAAAACGGAAGGAAAAGGAAATGGCAAAGTTGCTTAGTGATGAGGCCAAGGCATCTTCAGTGGGCGGACTTGTTAAAAAACAGGAACACAGCACCATTAAATTGGCAACTGTGCAAGTGAAACCAGGCGAATCCAGTGGTTCCAAAATGGCGAACACAAATGTCGAAACCAAGCCTGAGCCATCAGAAGGTAACTCTGCTCCTAGATTTCGAATTAAAATTAAGAATAGGACGCTGAACAAATCATAGTGTACGCAATTAGCCTTTCCATTATAGAATTAATGGGATCAAATTCCCTTCGAATTTTTGGCTTGTACATTTCCAGAATGTGTAAGAGCACACTGCTAATGTGAGAAATTCATTACAAAATTAAAAATTCGTTGAATGATTGTGTAGATGCTTGTGCCAGATAGATAGCCAGCTGAACTGAGGTGTTCTTTTGCATTGAATCAAAGTTACTTTTTCAAGATCTTATGGGATGATTTATTATATAAAAAGCCTGGAGTTAATAACAATCTCAGAATAATGTGAAATCATGGATTTTGAGTGTGTTTGGAATTGCTGTTAAGAGGTTAAAAAAATGTTTTTAGAATTTTTTTATTTAATTATTTGATTTTTATTATTTTTTATAAATTATTTTTTTAAATTTACTTCTGAAAAAAACATTAATTTACTTGTTTTGAAAAAAAAAATTTTTAAAAATAATATAAATTTTTTTATTGGAAAGCGCTTGTGGGAGAAGAAATGTGAAACGAGACATTCAAATGTTTCGGCACAAGATCTCATTGTAAGTTTAGGGATGGTAATGGAGCGAAAAATTTTCGTTTTTTGCAGGAATTTTCTTCGAACAGAGCGGGGATTTTTCGAATTTTATTCCCATAGAGATGGGGATGAGGATGGGAATGAGGGATATATCTTCCTCGTTAGCGGGGATGGGACGGGGACGGGGACGGAGAGTGTATTCACTACCTCACGGGGATCTTCACTCCCGTTTCCGTGGGGACCCAATATTATATTTATATAATTATTTCTAATATAAAAAATATATTTATATATATTAGGATTTCTAATTTTATCACTCGCTCTTTGTAATTCTTTCACATCATGATAACTCTAAAAAATTTATTTAAGTACTCTCATATTTTTATGTATACTGAATTTTTTAATGTTTTATTAAATAAAATTGCTGAACATTTTTAATATATTAGGCGTATTTACATTTTAATTTTGTTTGGTTGATATTTTGTATGTCTGAATATGTTAACATTTTCTAAATAAATTTATTATTAATTTTCAGCTATTATTTATGAATTTTATAAATATAAAAAAAATATATTAGTAATACTATATATATATTAATAAGTAATGTATAAAAAAAATTAATAAAATATATAAGTAATACTAATAATCAAAATATCTTCAATTATATATATATTGTGAGTTTAAATCTAATTAAAGTCTAATTTTTAAATTTTTATATATTAGATTTCATTATCTAAAAATATCTAAAATTAAATTAAGATAAGACAAAAAAAAAATTCAAGTGGGGAATGGAGATCCCCGCAGGAATGGAGATCTCTACGAGAACAGGAATGGAGATTAAATTGTTTTCATTTGTAAAGCAAGCATGGAAATGAGGGATGATACCCCGCTCCCGCCCCGTTGCCACCCCTACTTCAGTCCCATGATGGCCTTATTTTTAATGGGACTTTCGGTATATTGGGGGTGATGAAAAGGGTAAGGAATTCAAGAAAAGAGAACCCTTCAATTTATTAATTCTTAAAGAAAAGAATAAGGAAATGAAGTGAGTTTTCTTAAATAAATAAATAAAAAAGAATAAAAAGAGATGAAATGAAGATTGAGGAGAGGATTTAACACTAATTTCTAATTGGATAAACGCACAATTTCTCTCCGAATTTGTTTATGATGTTTAATCAGATTCAAAATAAGTTTTTAGATCAATTTACGATAATAAATTTATTTTAAAGCCAATTTAACCTTCTTTTAATTAGAGAAAGGCATGTGCATTATACACAATTTCAAGAGGGTGAAAGGCAAACATAGTAAGAAAAATAAATTAATTAACAAAGATTGAGAGGAATAAAAATTAAAAATAAACTGAAAATTTTTTAAAAAATCCTAAAAAAAAACTTAATTAACAAACATAAGAGGAATAAAAAATAAAAAAACACAGGACAAAAAAAAACTTGATTAACAAACATCAAAAGGAATAAAAATTAAAATAAATTGAAAGAATTAAAAAAAAAAAAAACTGAACAAAAAAAACTGAAAAATAAAAAAAGATACAAAATAAAAATCCCCGTGTACAATTTCTAAAAATTTAGGAATTGGCTTTCACTCATGGATTAATAGGTGTTCTACATTTAATCTCTCATGGGATATTAGGGATTTGAGGTGGCATAAAATTCTTTCCCTCTTCTAATCTCTCTTTTGCGTTTACCGTTTTAATTTTCAACCTAATTAAAATAGCTTCTTCTTTTTTTTTTTTTTTTAATTTTTTAATTTTTTATTAACTTTGATTGCGTGTGTTACATGTAAATATCTCAGGTGAATAGAGAGTTAAATTGGCTCTAAAATAAAATTATTGTTCTAAATTAATCTAAAATATATTTTTTTCAAAAAAATTACATTACATTCTTAAACCTATTGTAGTTCTACCATTAGCATTACTAAACCTTTCCATTTAATGAATCTGCAAATCCATACTCTTATTTTCAAAGTGGTAAATACTTTAATATTATTTTAAAATGTTGTTTCTCTTGTGTTTCATTTTTTTTCTTTTTTTAATTTGGTTTTAATTGTTACTTGAATTTAAAAATTTTAAACTTTAGAGAAAACTTTAATACCATTAATTAAACTAAAACTCTTTTTTTTTTTTTTTTACATAAATTTAATTTTAACTGAAACTCGATTTAGTCCTAGTGAGACACTACAATATGACTCGTTTATTCCTTATTTAAATACATGAACTTGGCCAACTTTTTGTTTGGAAAATTTAAAAAAATACACAAGGAGCACTGTAATTTTCCCATTTCCTAAATCTTCATATCATAGCCAGATTTCCTATAAGGTTTAGCTGAAGGCAAGGAAAAATATTTTTATTTGCAAAAAGTAAAATCATCTGTTAGAAGAGTAATGGAAGGTAAATTGATGATCATCAAGTTGTTAGTATAGTGGGTACCTCAGTACCTACTCTACATATATATAAAAGATTTGAGCAGTAAGTAAGAGAAGAAGAAGAAGAAGAAGAAGAGGAGGAGGATTCTGTCGCGAGGATTTGGGGGATCTAAATCTTGCTGTTCTATTGCATTTTTTATTTATAGCTTTTATAGTACAACCTCAATCAAAGAATTAAAGAAATGAGACAGTCAAAAAGAGAGAAACCTGCAGCAACTGATCAGATAGTACTGGTCAGGAAAGATATTAAGAACTGTACCTCTCCCCCAAAAAAAAAAAAATTGAAATTAAATTCTTTCAACTGCTACAAGCTAAATCAATCTTAGACTACATTCACAAAGATCTCTCAACAAGACACTTCATAGACTCATAGCCATCTACTTTACTTTGCTTTTATTATTATTAGGGTTTATGATTATGATTTTTTTTTTTTTTTGGTTGCCAAATAGGGTTTATGATTATGATGATGTTTATAATATCTACACTGCAGTTTCTTCTGGTGGCATGAAAATCTTTCAGATATGTTTCTGTTTTAAGTTCACAGAAATTTTGTATGATAGTGTTAGAAGTTTAGAACCAGTGGTCGTTGGATAAACACAAAGGAAATTGGTTCTTATAAGCCTTTGGTCACAAACAGGAATGGTAAGAGAAACCCAAAATAAAATTAACCAGATAAGGGAGATTAGATTTTTTGTATTTTGATTTCTGATTCTGATTCTTCATTCTTGTGAGCAGAAAAATTCTAAGCTACTAAGTAGCTAATTTTTTTATATATCAAACTAATTATAAACAAGTATTTTAAAATTTTATTATAAATATATATATCCATTATTTTGCTCAGTATATAAATACTAATACTTTCATAACTCCTACAAGTAATTTTCATATTGAACATGATACATACATGATTCTTGTAAATGTGTACTACTGTTAGGTTTGGATTATGGACCCATTCCTTTTAAAAGGAAAAAAATAATAATAATAATAATTTTGTGAAACAAAAAAAATTCCACAAACTTATAAAAATTTCTAATTTAAAGGTCATGTACCAGTACCACAATTGCTACTAAATATTCCAAATTTAATTTTTACATGACTGTTGAATTAGAGATTTTGTAAGTTTTTATAATTATTTTGTTTCCTAAAAATTATAGAAAATTTTGAATGAGTAAACTTTGAGATTTTAGAATTTTGAATGAATAAATTGGAGGAAATGTAGACCTAAAAAATAAATTTAGAGGATAATACAACTATCATAACTATCATAAACTCAAAATTGTAAATTAATCGTTTGGAGTGATGCCAATTAATTTTGAGATTGAGGATAAAGTTGAGTTGAGTAATCTTTCCACTTGAAATATTTTTATTTTTTTATTATATAATTTTCATTAAAGAAAAACCATATATGACATCTATAATAAAGATCATCTATTGAATATAAAATAATAAAATAATGGCAAAATGAGATTATTTTAGTAATGAACGCTATGATTCGAATCTCACCAAATACTCAAAATAAATAAATAAATAAAATAAAATTATTTACTCACACTGCTATTAACTGAAAAATTAGTTAGGCCCGAAATTATGACATAAATTCTCACTTGAAGAGACAAAACTAATAAAACAAAAAACTCCCACAAAAAGGAAAACTAAACGGAAGGAATTAAAACCCTTTTTAATAAAAAGAAGAGGAAAGAGAAGAA